>CAUYON010060743.1:0-20449 GCA_963573935.1 Arctocebus calabarensis
TCACAAAATCCCAAAGCTGCAGATGCCACCGCAGATGAGGGAGAGGGGACACTTTTACACTGCTGGTGGGATTACAAACTAACACAGCCTCTTTGGAAAGAAGTATGGAGAATCCTCAAAGAACTCAAATTAGATCTCCCATTTGACCCTGCAGTCCACTAGTAGGCATCTACCCAGAAGAAAAAAATCATTTTGTCATAAGGACACTAAACTAGATTGTTTATTGCAGCTCAATTTACAATCACCAAGACATGGAAACAACCTGAATGCCTATCAATTCAGGAATGGATTAACAAACTGTGGTATATGTGTACCATGGAATGTTATTCAGCCATAAAAAGGATGATAATTTTCTATCTTTTGTATTAACCTGGATGAAGTTGAAACACATTCTTCTCAGTAAAGTATCATAAGAATATAAAAGCAAGTATCCGATGTACTCAATACTAATATGAAGCCAGTAGAGAATCTAATTCTCACCCACAGAGGAGAAAAACTCATTTCATTTCAAACTGGGGGGAGGAGGAATGAGGGAGGGAAGGGAAGGACGGGTTTGGGGTGCTCCCACTGAATGGGCAAATGTAGGGGTGTATGGCAGACCTTTTGGGTGCAGGACACACATACAAGAGGGACTATTGCTAACAGATTTAAATATTGTGATTTGGTTGTTTGTATCCTCACATTAACCTGAAATTAAGAAACAAAATAATCACTGGGCTGTAAATGGTATTGCCATATGCATAAGTGGCCAAAGCAGGGTTTGTTCAATTCAGGCCTCCAAAAACAGTTAGAGAACAAAGCTAACCACCACCACAATTCCTGCTCCCTGCACCAACACATGCCCCCAGACTAACACTGCCATGCAGGGATGGAATGTAAATAAATATTTCTGGCTCACATTTCAGAAGTTTTCTAGAACATTTAAATGGATTTGAAAAATATTTTTTAAAGGATTGTTTGTACAAACATGATACTCTTTCCAATCCTTGTTTGGCATAGAGTTTAATCAGATTTAAAATGGTCATAATTCCATGTAAGGTTGTATGTTTCTTTTTTTTCTTTTTTTTTCAGGACATGTAAAACAGGACATCTGGGTTTTATCATTAAAGCACTAAAACATGTCTGGCATTTTTAGGAAATTTGGACTTGAGTTTATGTTCTACAGGTGTCAGATATATTTGATAGAAGGTTGGAGTCTACTCCTTTAGAGTTAAAGGAAAAAAAATATATGCATATGAATTTTCTTTTGGATAATATTTGGCTAAAGCACTTGGGTTTTGATTGTTTTGTAGCATTTAGAAAAGTAGTAGAAAATGGAAATATTTTAGTCAATTTTATATGAAATTATCTACTTTTCAGATACTTCTTGTTTTATATTATAGACACAATTTTCATCACTCCTAGTTAAATTTTCCTTTGTTCTCTTATTAGCGTCTATCAATTTGCCTGGAATATCTCATGGTCATAAAGAGCATTGTCCTTTAATAACTTCTTCACTGTCCCAGGAAAGATACAAAAACATAAAATTTGGGCCAGATGCCGTGGCTCTTGCCTATAATCCCAGCACTTTGGGAGACTGAGGTAGGAGGACCACTTGAGGCCAGGAGTTTAAGACCAGCCTGGGCAACATAGCAAGACCCTGTCTCTACAAAAAAACAAAACATAGAATTTGAAGCATGAGGCTGGCTATGATGTAGGTATATTCTATACATGAGAGTAAGAAGTGGTGCTATTCAGGAGAGAGACCTGGGAAGGAGTAAACAGTCGAACAACAAGGGAAATGTTAGCAGATTTAAAAAAACAAAAACAAAAATTTAAAAAACCTGTAATTTCCACCACATTCAATGCAGGTACCTCATAACACTAAATGCCATATGTGGAAATCATTAATGTTAGTAAAATTGGCTGGCATTTCTGCTATGTTTATAAGTACATAAAGCATTTCCACGTTGTTTCCTTTAATCCTACAATTCTGTAAGGTAGCTGTTGTTCATAGGCTTGCTTTAAATTGAAGGCACAGATGAGATATTAAGTTATTGGCCCAGAGTCACAGTTAGCAGCACCTCCGACACCTGGGCTCCCCGACAGCATCAAGTACAGAATATTTGTACAGTCAACACGCCAAAAGCATGATCTTTTCATTTTAGTTTGGTTGGGGAGCTTTTTTGGTATAAGATGCGTCTCTTTCTAATACTCAAATGGCGTTTCTTGCTTTTAAGTTTCTATCATCTACATCCTAAGCACTTCCTATGTTAATATTTCTTTGAAGTGATTTCTTGAGCCAGATATAAAACATGGCTTTACCCCTCCGAGGTTAAAACTCACTCTTTCTCTGAATGAAAAGCAAGGCTGGCATTTGGCCTCCACTGCCTCTTGTCGAGGATCCGTGTACCCCTAAATTCCCAGGGCCCCTGGCTCCCAAGCGGGTCTTCTTCCTGACTCCCCTTGGCCGGCCTTCACTGCAGCCCCTCAGCAAAGTCACCCCCACAGTGCTTCCCCGCCTCTGAGTGTCTGACACTCACTTCAGCCTCCCCAGTTCCAAGGTTTTGAATGTCTGCAGTTCCTACCCTGGGCTGATGCCCGCTGAGCTGTCAGGCAGGGTCTCCGGCCCACAGCCAGCAGCTGGTGGGCCGCTGCCCCTCCCTTCCTGAAACAGATCCTAGCGGCGGGAGAGGTTTTCCTGTGACCCCTCCCTGTGTTGCTATCGCTAAAGAAGGCAGACGGCAACTGCACCAGTGTCTCTCCCCTAAAAATGTGGCCAAAATCCATATTCTCCTCTACCCTCTCCTTTCTGTAGCCGGCTCTGCAGGGCACAGCTGGCATCCCTCTCTGGCCCAGCATGTCTGAAATTCTGCAGACAGGTCTGCCGCCGCTGGACCCGTTGGATTCCACTCTGCCTGCTGAGAGCCAAGCCACAGTGCCTGCGCGGGCACCTTGTTTTTATGGCCCTGACTCTGCTCCCTTTTGTTCCTTAGCTTTTGCCTAGCTAGGACCCACTGCCACCCTCTCAGGCGCTCTGCTGTCCCTCACCTCACAGTGGGTTATCACCTTCCTGGCATGGACCGCTTCATGCCCCAGGTGAGGCCCCCCCGAGCACCCACAGAGGGAAGGCAGGTGGTGGCATCAGATCCTCATCGCAGAGATAACTGAAGCCCAGCAGTGTATGCCTAGCACATATCCTGAGGTCTAGCCCCAGCACTGCCACTCCCTAGCTGAGTGACCTTTGTAAGTGACCTAACCTCTCTGGTCCTCTGTTTCCTCATCTATAAATAAGAGAAATGGACTAAATAACATCTAAGGTCTTTTCCGATTCAAATATTCTAAGGTCCTTTGATTTATTAGTTGTCACATTACGTATTAGAGCCACATGGCTGAAAGCTGGTCTGCTCTCTGGGCTATTTCCTCATGACAGCCTTGGCTCGGAAATAATAGTTGGCCTTAATCTCCTCACTTTGGATTATAAAGAAAAATCTTACGTTGTGTCCTGGTTCTAGAATTCCTCTGATGACATATTGATTCTGGATTTGTGAGAGCAATTATAAAACCCTGTGCAGCTGTTTCTGGGCATGTCTGTCTCCCGCAGCTCACCCACCTGAAGCAATTTCTAGAGGTGAAGGTGTGTGGTCTAGACCTGCAGGGGGAGGGTCTCCAGAGACAGAGACACCCCCGGGCTATGTCCTCTTCAAGCTGCATTGCCAAGAAATCCTGCCATAGAAAAACTTATAGTTACCCCACCATTTCCTGAACTTATATAGCTCCCAGACACTTTTTGCACAAAATCCTTAACATCTGGTAGGACATGTCCCCTGGTACACATTACCACAAACCATTGCTGACCTGTTTCTGTCTGGGATCTTCAGAGCAGAAAGGGTTAATAGCTACTGGACTATTTCTTGAGCAACTACTATGCGTACGTGAGATACATGAGAAGAATTCAAAATTGGCAAATCAAGTGTCTGCCCATCAAGCTTTCAGAATCTGATTCTGCATATGAATAAGCGGGCCAGTCAACAAACAAGACAAATGAAGTAACAAGTGTGGCTCGGCATAGCCGGACCCCTGGACGCTTTGACTCCCTGAACTGAATTCCGTGCTCTCAGCTGTCAGTCCCAGGTTCCTCTGCATTGTGCCCACCAGGACAGTTACCACTCACCAGTTACACAATCTCATTGCAGGTTGTTCACTGTTTATTTTTAAGGATTAGGTAGTTGGTAAGACACGTTCAGTAATTTTCTGTCCTGAACATCCTAGAATTTTTGCCTTTCATGAACAGCTCCGTTGCTTTTCACTCGGAGTTGGAAGCTGCTCTTCCCCTGGAAAAGAAAACTTCCTTTCCACAAAGCAAGAAACATATCCAAACAATGTCATGAGATAACTGTAAATGTTGCCCCTGCAGTCCAGTGTACCTGATGGTCCCCTGAAAAAGGCCCTGGGTTCTGAGGGTGGCTGCCCTTTTGAAACCATTTGTGACCTCTTATTCCAAGACTTGCCCTCATACCAAGCCATGTCCATGTATCCTTACTTCCTCAGAGAGCCCTGAGTGAGATCCCTTCTGTATCTCCTGCTCCCTACCCTCACTGCCAACTTTAAAAAAATGTTATAGTCATGTTCTTTCTGAACATTTTTCTTGCCCCCTTTCCACCTTCTCTCTGCCTCACCATTCTGGGCTATTTAAAAGAAATAAGGGACCAGGCAGGGTGGCTCACACCTCTAATACCAACAGTTCAGGAGACCAAGGTGAGAGGTTTCCTTGAGCCCAAAAGTTCAAGACCAGCCTAGGCAAGACAGCAAGATCCTGTCGCTACCAAAAGTTAAAAACTTAGGCATGATAGCACATCTGTAGTCTAAGCTACTCAGGAGGCCAAGACAGGAGGATCACTTGAGCCTCGGAGTTGGAGGCTGCAGGGAGCCTCCAACTGTACCGTACTCACATCACTGTACTCCAGCCTAGGGGACAGAGTAAGACTTTGTCTCTAAAAAAAAAAAAACAGAAAGAAAATGAAAACAAAGAAAGATCTTTTTTTTTTTTTTTTTTAAGGATCTAATCCTTGGAAAGTGGAAAGTCCTCTCTCTGCTACATAGAGAAGGGAAGCTGGCACTGTAATACAAAGACCAACATTGTTGCTACAAGTGCTACATCTTGAAGAAGGAGCTGTTTATTATTATTTTTAATTATCAGTATGAGTTGACATTTATTGAACACATACTCCGCTGTAAGTACCAGGGCCTTTTATATATATTGTCCCTTCTATTAATCACAATGCCTCTATGATACAGGGCAATTTTATTATCCCCTTTTTATGGGTGAAGAAATTGCATTTTGGAGTAGGCAAGAAACTTGCTCAAGATCACAGAAATAGTGAAAGGCAGAGCCAAGAAATGACCCTTAGCTCTGAATCCAGTTTCTTTGGCTCCAAATCAGGGGTCCTCAAACTTTTTAAACAGGGAGCCAGTTCACTGTCCCTCAGACCGTTTGAGGGCCGGAGTACAGTTTTAAAATAAACTATGAACAAATTCCTATGCACACTGCACATATCTTACTTTGAAGTAAAAAAACAAAAAGGGGGCAGAGGCTATGGCTCAAAGGAATAGGGTGCTGGCCCCATATAGTGGAGGTGGTGGATTCAAACCCACCCCCGCCAAAAAACTGCAAAAAAAAAGGGGGGGGGGAACAAATACAAATATATTTAAAATGGAAAAAAAGGCGCCCCCTATCTGCAAAAAAAAAAAAAGACCCCCTTAACTTTAGGAAAAAAAGGCCCTACTAACTGCAAAATAAAAAAAAAAAAATAGACCTCCTAACTTCAACAAAAAATAAAATCATAACTTGTTCTTACCTTGGTCCTCAGGCAGCAGTAGGCTCTGCACAGGCAAGTTTGTGACTCATCCGATCACGAGTCTCAATCTCACCCGAGACTAAGAGGAGAGAGACAGAGAGAAGGAGGGGAGTCGGAGAGTGCAGTGCACATTCCACACCTGCACACTGTGTCTGGGACTAGTTGGCTGCTAAGCAGGACAGGCACCAGTGGCAAACACACCCAGTGGGCCGGATAAATGTCCTCGGCAGGCCGCATGTGGCCCATGGACCATAGTTTGAGGACCCCTGCTCCAAATCCTCTGTTATTCACTGTGACGTATACTTTCCTCCTTCCGGGGCAGTCACCCTTCTCCACATTAGAACAGAGAAGTTGAGATGGAATTCAAATTTTCTTTTTTTTTTTTTTTTTTTTTGGACAGTGCCTCAAGCTGTCACCCTGGATAGAGTGCTGTGGCATCACAGCTCACAGCAACCTCCAATTCCTGGGCTCAAGCGAGTCTCCTGCCTCTGCCTCCCAAGCAGCTGGGACTACAGGCGCCCGCCACAACACCCGGCTGTTGCTTGGTTGCAGCCGTCATTGTTGTTTGGCGGGCCGGGGTGGATTCGAACCCACCAGCTCAGGTGTACATGGCTGGCGCCTCAGCCTGCTGAGCCACAGGCACCGAGCCGAATTCAAATTTTCATCAGATTTATTCCCTATCAAGTTTCACCTCAACACATATGTACTGCACAGATAACAGAAGTTCACCCCTACACATATGTACTGCACAGATAGCAAATTTAATTTTCTTCTTAATGATCCATTATATCTACCAGTGGCCAGTGGAACCAGGATGGAATTGATCTTGGTAGGATGCCAGTATCCTTTGTTTCTTCACAGAGATTTGTCTTCAGGGAAACATTCACCAGCACAGACAAACCACTTTATTTCCGTCCCTTTTCTCCTTCCTGCTTGATCATTAGTTTTGATTTGGTTGTTAATCTCCTACTTGCTGACTCTCTGCATAATAGTGGCTAAGAACTTGTATTTCACTACAAATGAAAAATGATTTGCTGGGCTCACTTCTGCTGGTCTATGACTCTGGGACCCAGAGGGATTCACAGCACATCTCCAAACCTCCTGGTACAACCCTGCAGCCTGAAAGGCAATTTCTCTCATCTCCTTTTCCCCAGCAGTGTGGACTGTGGCCAGTGGCTTCCCCTTCTGGGAGACTTGAGGAAGCCATGTTTCTCTTCCCTCAGAGAGACTCGGGATAGGCCCAGATCATGCCAGAGCAGATGAGAAGTCCACTACTTCCCTCATTGTCTGCTTCCCATTTACCTCGGGGAAAGTGGTATCTTCTAGTCATGGCCTTCTGTGTCATGGCTGCCTACGTATCCTTCCCCAGCACTCACCTTCTGAGCCTCTGGGGTGAAGAGCAAGCTGGCAGGCAATCATGATGGAGCTGTCACCCTGGGGTGAATGATCTTGCCTTCCTTCCCGTACTGTAGCCTCCAACTCAGGTGCTTGGACAGTCTTCTGAGAAGGGCAGTGCCCCCAGGGAGATGGCTGCTGTGGCTGCTGCTTTTATGCATAAGCCCAAACAAGAGGTTTTTGAGCCCCTAACACTCATACCAGACCCATGCTTAGAAACCTACCTTCAAGGAGCTCCAACTCCAGTGAAGACGTAGTCACAGTGCAGTGTAATAATTGCAGGGGACCCTCTAACAGACTTCAGACGAGGCTTCTTGGGGAAGGTGACATCTGGGCTACATGGAAAGCAACTGGCTCTGGGGATCAAAAGTGAAGGAGGAGTTAAGGACTGGGGCCAGGGTGGATTTCAGGAGCCTTCCCCCCTCCAGGTGGAAATGTCCAGTTTGTTCTTGGATTTGTAAGACAATAGAGATATTCAAAGCCAGCAGCAAAGAGGTGGTGAGTAAAGCAGGTTGAATGAAGGAAAACTTTTAGGGAGAGAATGCAGCATCAGAAGAGATTCAAGAATAACCAAGACAGAGCTGTGAAAAACGATGTTCAAGAAGCAGCTCCTGCCACAAGACTATAGCGTCACAAGCAGGGGTTCTGGGCTGGGCTGCCTATAGCTGTGTGACCTTAGACAAGTGATTAGGCCTCTTTGCGCTTTAATTTCATTTATAAAATTGGGGTGACAATGTCAATATGCCTCATCAGCATGTCGTGGGATGAAATGAATTAATACATGTTTAGACCACTTGGTTTCATTATTATTTCACCGACATCCAACATCCAAGAAAGGCAAGAATAGCCTATGACAGAGTCAGCCTCTCAGTGCCCACTGGCACTGCTGGGTCGACATCCTCCCAGTCAGGAGAGGTGAAAGAGAGCCCCTGTGACAGCCAGGTCACAGCTGAGGGGGACACCCCAGGCAGGACAGTGCAGATGCCACCACCTCCCAGGAGGATGAGGACTGTCTGCCCTGCTCACTACATCCCCGGGGATCCAGAAAGGTGCCCATGGAAGCATGAGCTCCTTGAGGGTAGGTACTCAGGAATGACTTGCTTAAGTTCTCCAATTTAGCTTGAACAAAGAGACTGCAGAGACCAGGCACTCCGATGGTGGCAATGGCTCGGGACCAGGTTACTTGGGGAACATCTGACTCTCTCTGACCTCTGCTTGGGACACCCAGCTGTCTCCATGAGTGAGCCGCAGGGATGGACTCGCACGGGTCTACTCCCACACATTCTTTCCCCTTCCAGATGCTTTAATTTAGGAGGATCCTATCCTGTTCTGCATGTCATAGAGACTTTAAAATTTTAAATTGGTGATAGGATAGAAACATTGATTAGAAAAAAAAAAGTCTTGGCCCCTGTAGCACAGTGGTTACAGTGCCAGCCACATACACCAAGGGTGGTAGGTTTGAACCCGGCCCAGGCCAGCTAAACAACAATGACAACTACAACAAAAAATAGCTGGGTGTTGTGGTGGGTGCCTATAGTCCCAACTACTTGGGAGGCTAAGGCAAGAGAATCACTTAAGCCATAGAGTTTGAAGTTGCTGTGAGCTGTGATGCTACAGCACTCTACCAAGGATGACGTAGTGAGACTCTATCTTAAAAAAAAAAAAACAGCAAATGCCAACACTGCATTCCCTGTGACTTCTTGGACTCTTAAATTCTATCTCTAGTGATGGAACTTGATCACGTTGCTCAGATTTTGGAGCTGGGCTCTGCATGGTCCTTGCTGAAGCATTTCTTTGCCTGGTAGGTCCGGGTGGCTGCCCAGGGCACAAAGCTGCAGTTAATGTATGATTGGGTCTAATCTACTTAAAAGAGAAAATGTCAGATAGTAGAGCATGGTAGGCTAAAATCACAGGTGTCTGATTTGGCTCATTCCTGGTTTACAGGTTATAACCTTGGGCAAGCCAGTTAGTCACTCTGAGCCTCACTTCCTCATCTGCAAAGTGAGAATTAGTATCAGTACCAGCTGTGAAGGGCTGAGAGGATTAAAAGGAACAAGCAATGAGCCTCTCAGAAGAGCAGGCCTAACACATTGAAGCTGTTGTGTTATGCCAGGAAAAAAAGAAATTGATTCATAAATGACCCTGCAATAGGACCGGGATAGTTTGGAGCTCACAGCTCATTTATATCTAGACTTTTTATGTAAACTGTTAGTGATGGACTTTAATCCCATCATATGGAAATGGGATAAAATGAAATAACCAAAAACCTATTCTAGGGCTATCAATAAATACTTTTACCAAAGGGGAGGATATACATGAGATGAGGCTTACTTCTGAATAGCATTAATAATTGGCTTCACAATGATCTATTTAATGCCATTGAGTATGGTAAGAGAAAAGAGGATAAAACATTCTGCATAGCCTTTGGCAATTCTCCAAAATCCATTTAATTAGAAATGGTATTTGCATTTCTCAATCAAAATATTTTCTCTAGTTGATTTTAAAACAGTAAATAACTTCAGTGAATTTAGAAGCCAATTTCTGAGTACGACATTTAAGGGAGTTTTGGTTGAAGAATTTGAGAATAAAGAATGACCTTTTTCAAGCTCTGGGCAAGACATTCAGCAAACAGTAAGAAGATGGCCAGAATAACAAGTCTCTACCCTCAAGGAGCTGAAAAAAGATAAACATAATATACACAACTGATTTAATTTCAAGGCAGAGGATGCGTCTTACTTACACTTGTTCTAAATGCTCCCACCCTCATAGTTCCTGGCAAATTCACAGGCATGCAGTAACTGTTTGTGGAAAGAATAAGCACTACCATAGAGATATAAATAAAATGCTTTGGGAGGGCGACTGCTACCAAGAAGTGGTAGAAAAACTAGACTTCTACAGATGGCAGCATACAGGTGGGTGAAGTTGGCCGTGTACGGATCTGGTCTCAATATCAATCATGCTGCTTGTGTTATGCTTATGTTATTTTTTCCCATGAGGCTCCAAGCTACTCAAAGGCGAGTACCATGTCTGTATGTTTGCCGGTGCCCAGCATGGTTGGTGCCCAGAACATGGATAAATACACGTTTGTTAGAAGAAGGGGCATCTCAAGCCAAGATATGTCAACCAGTCTCTCCCGATAATGTAGGAAAGACAACTGTGGGCTGCTCCAAGCTCATAACTTTACAGTTCATAATTCCAACAAAAAGATTGTCTCTTCTGATAGCAAAAGCTCCAAGGAGAGCTCTAATTGCTCTGGCTTGGGTCATATATCAATCCTGGCACAAATCACCGAGGCCACAACTGAGGGAAGGAGTGTGGTCAGCTCCATGTAATCTGCCTCAATTAATATGGAGCGATGTCAGACAGCCAAAATAAAACAAACAAAACTCCCTATATATTCACAACACAAAGAAACAGGCTGAAAAATGGCACAGAGTGAGGAATAGGCAGAGAATAGAAAATGAAGCATGTAGCAGATTGGAATGCAGATGGATAAGTGCTCCGCAACTTATTGGCTCATCGAGTAGGGCGCTGGCCCCATATACCAAAGGTGGCAGGTTCAGTCCTGGCCTCGGCCGAAATGCAAAAAACAGAAAAATAGTTGGACATTGTGGCAGGTGCCTGTAGTCCCAGCTACACGGGAGGCTGAGGCAAGAGAATCACCTAAGCCCAGGAGTTGGAGGTTGCTGTGAGTTGTGTGATGCCACAGCACTCTACCAAGAGCGACAAAGTAAGACTCTGTCTCTACAAAAAAAAAAAAGAATTATGACTGCAGCTATAAATTTATATCAGATGGTGCCAGCCTTGAAGGCTAAAAGAGAGATTCAGAGTTTGTTCTGAAGACAAATGTGATGCAATTTGGCGGGAGGAAAGGGAGTATAATCCAAAAATCTGTTTAGGGCTTCTGAAGAAGCCACTTTCGGGTACCTCCCTTTTCCCCTCTGTCTCTCCTTAGCAGAGTCATCACTGGACCTATGCCAAGAAGAACAAGTAGTTCAACAGATTCTTCTGCACCCACTTCATGTCAAAGAGACCGACTGCCTGGGCGTGGGAAACATGCTGGCTACTGTATCTTTGGGACTGAGATCTGGCATGAATAAGTCAGATCTCAGATCTGGCATCAATAAGTCCTCTATCTTAAGGAGCTTATAGCTGGGGAAAATTGGTCTGGGACAAAAAACTATAAAACTATCAATAGTATAGGTTGGGTGTATTGGCTGATGCCTATAATCCCAGCAGTTTGGGAGGCTGAGGTGGGAGGAATATTTGATGTCAGGAATTCATGACCAGCCTGGGCAGCATAATAAAATCCCATCTCTACAAAAAATAGAAAAATAGCCAGGTATGGTGGCATGCCTATAGTCCCAACCACTCAGGAGGCTGAAACAGGAGGATTGCTTAAGCCTAGAAGTGTGAGGCTGCAGTGAGTTATAATGACTCCTCTGCACTTTCGCCTAGGCAACAGAGTGTGATTCTGTCTCAAAATAAATATACATACGCGCGCACGCACACACACACAGCCGAGTGCAGTAACATGCAACTATAGGCCCAGTTGCTGAGGGAGACTGAGATGGGAGGATTGCTTAAACCCAAGAATTTGAGGACAGGCTGGACAACATAGCAAGACCCCCATCTCTGAAAATAAAAATAGACCTCCTGGTGCTTATCACAGGCTGTGTTCTTACACTGACTATATAGAAAGAGGAGGCAGAGTAAACCTACCCTATGTACACCCCAGCCCAGGCCCCATGCCTGGTCTGTATTCTGAATGGGGGAACATGGAAAAAGAAAAATTAAAAAAAAAATGAAAATAAAAATAAATAAAATTAAAACTATTCATATATGATTGGGCAATTATAATAGGAAAAAAAGGTTATTTTCTTTCTAGAAAGAAAGGAGGAGGAGAGCCATTAGAGAAGTAGCATGCAAGTTATTCTTCTATTAGGAAAGGACTGTGCTCTGGACACAAACCCTTTCAGGGCAATCATATATTCTTTCTGGTTCAACCTTGTCATTTTTAGGAAGTGGGACTTAAAGATTTCACTCTTCCAGATTTCTATATTCTGTTACCTGAAATTCAGCCTCTCTACAACACAAGTAACAATATACTAGTAGAGATATCCTAGCACCAGCAGTAGTCACAGCAGTAAACATTTAGTGAACCCTTACCTGTATACTAAGCCCTATGTTGCGATTTTTACATATATTCCCATTTTACTGGAAAGAAAATTAAGGCTCAGAACAAGTTAGCTAGCCTTTCTTTTTGTACAAGGAAACCATGAAACTGGGTGTGTCCACTCGCCTCCAGCGCCCATGTCTCCACGGCCATGCTCTGCTGCCTCCCTCTGGCTGCTTTTCCGCGTTCCAAATGGGTTGCAATCCCAGTCTCCAGTCCTGTCAGCTCCATGAGGCCCGAGAGGGTGATTTACAGTAAGTAGTATTGTGCTGGTACTGCAGAAATGGTGTTTGAGCTCTGACTCAAGGACTTGGAGTAAAGAAAAAGGACAAATTTCAGTGCATGTAAGAATCACCAGAAAGATTTTCTAAAAATGCAGATTCCTCAGCCCTATTATTAAAGAGTCTGATTTTTAAAAAAGAAAAAATAAATAAATAAACAAAGAGTCTGATTTTTAGATTTGAGTGAAGCCTTGGAATCTTCATTTAAACAAATACCCAATCACCTACCATCTTCAGTGATTCTGATGTCAGTACTTTACATTTGAGGAGCGCTACCTGGGCGGGTGTGTGTGTGTGTGTGTGTGTGTGTACACGTACATGCCCTCATGCTCTAGTTCAATGGTGATTTTAGTAAAGTTCCATGGAGGGCAGGTATGGATGTGCACTGCATGTAAATTACTTGAAAATAGCTTTTTCCAGACTTCTGTTGTCTTTTATAGATTTCATCATCTGATCCCAAGCTTTACAGTAGAGTGACCAGATACCCGTTACAAAGCATCATCTTTTTCTATGAAAACTGCTCAGAACATTAAAAAAGATCTTTCTGGCAGAAAGTCATTTGTCTCTTTTTTTTCTGGACCTGGGAACAGTGCTAGGAAGTGCTTAGGCCTTTTCCCAAATATACTCCCTGAGCATTGGGAGGCTGAGAATCCTCCCTGCCCACAGCCTCCTGGGACTCTGCCTGGCCTGCCTGTTGGCTGGAGGCACTGAGCATCCCCGGGCTAGAAATGTGGGAAAGATGGGCTCTGTCCTTGAGGTCTTGCCTGCTGGGGGACGTGGAACAGACCCATGTGAAAGAGTCAGGCACACATATGACAAAAATAAACCAGATGCAGATGCACACGGCGGTGAGAATCCAAGCACAGACGTAACTCTGGACTCGAGGACCTACATTAAGCCTCAGAGAAACAGGAAAAAATTGAACTTAAGGTATTGGATGTTCCAGCAGAAAAGCTTAGAGGAGATAAGAGTCATTCATTTATTCACTCACTCGCTCACCTTTAGACTTATAGAAGGCAGATCTTGACAGTTCACTGACACAGTCACCTACCTGGGCACAGAGCTGTCCCAGCATTTGCCTCCCAGGGACACAGTGCTAAATGTACACTGGGGTCAGAATGACATGGAGCACTAAAGAGCACACAGCATGTGACATAGTTCAGATGGAAAGTCAGGGATGTCCTCAAGAAAGTGATGCTCTTATCAGATTCCTGAAGGCAGCCTCAGCCCTTCCTTCAAGGGGCCAGGGCACAGGATCAAAGGAGGCTCCAGCCTGCTGGCCCACCCAATTTCTCATCCCTTCCTTGCTAATGGCTCATTGTATGGACACCTCAAGCCACAAGTTCAAACTCTGCCCACGCCCCACCACCACTGCTTCCCTGCCTCTTGACCTGCATTTAGTCCTAGGGATTATGGTCTACCCTCAAGAAGACTGATGCAGACAAATGGCTCTTGCAGGGCAGAAGTGGGCTTGGAGTGCTTGGGCCAGGGATTTGGGAGGCCTGAGCATACATGGGTGAATGATCTAGAAGTGAGTATAGCCATGGGTGGACATGTCCCTCTATCCCACAAGTGGGTAAGAGCCCTTCTAAAACATGGGGCCCAGGGAAGGATCCTAATTGCCTAAAGATGAGTAGGAGTTAGATTAATGAAAAGCTGGGGAGCTAGGTGTGGTGGTTCACACCTGTGCTCTCAACACATTGGAAGGCTGAGGCAAGAGGATTGCTTGAGCCCAGGAATTCAACACCAGCCTGGGCAACAGAGGTAGACCCCCAACTTAAAAAAAGCTAGAGGATTGGGGAAGGCTTCCATAGAAGGAATAACCAATATAAGAGAAAAACCTGGTTTACCTCCCCAAAAGGCGTATGGGGGAAAGGCGAGGTGAAGGTGGGAATGGACAGGGCCTGGTAGGCCAAGGCAAAGATTTGGCTTTACAGAGGGCACACACATTCTGAGAGGTGCAAGAACATTCCTTCCAAACTGAGCTAGTGTGACACCGATAAGGTATTTGATGTGAGAAGAAAGAGCAAGCTGTTGAGTTTGGCAAGGACTCTGAGAACTGAGAAAAGCAAAAGAAAAAAATTATTGGGGGAGAGGTGATTGTGGAGGAGTTGCGGGCATGGGCCAGAGGATCAAGGTTATCTGGGTGAACACAGAGCCTTCCCAGAGAGGAAAGGCTTCTCCCTTCTTACTCTGTGCTGACTACTGAAATAAAGCCGAATAATCCTTCACAGTTAGCACCTTTTTGCCTTAGGCGCACTCCCTAGGCCTGAGCCACAGCACTTTGTACAATTTTTCTGGTTTCCTGTGTGATTTCAGTGTTCTAAAATTCCTTCTGGTTGGCAACACATTGCATTTTCCACTTAGTAAATATGACCACTTTTTATGCTTTAGTCAACATTTTGACATTGTCACTGAATTTTCATGTCCTTTTTATGTCATTTATTATTTCATAATTAGCAATGACACTCTTATCATTTAATGCCTATAAAATGATGAATACATTAGTGCACAGTAAGAATTGTCCCTGAAGTCAGTAAGCAGATGTTGGGAGAAGTGGTGGTTATGGTAACAGTGCTTACATAATCTCAACAGCCAAGGGCCCTGGGGACTTAACGCTGGGCAATGGAACAGTTGGATTAAATTAGGTCTCCATGTGAAATACAGTATCGCTATTTTTTTCCTAGCATTGTGGGAAAGTATATGGAAAATGATTTGACTGATAGGAAATAAATCTGGATGCACAATCAGGATTGAGACGCAAACCAAGTGGTGTTCTCTGCCTGCTCTGAGAAGCAGGCCTGTCCAGGGGCAGGTGAGTTAACCCTTTCCAGTCACTGGACTAGTAAGTCACTGCATGGTCCTGAAAGAACAGTGACGTTCCAGAGACTCTGGTTTGTCATCAGCGGGAAGAACCCTAGAGCCTTGGAAAGCATGTAGCCAGAGGCCTGGACTACTAGTGAGTTGGGTGACCTTGAGAAACTGTTTTAATTTTTCAGGATCTCATTGTTTCTTGTGAGAAGAAATGTTTGAATTTCTAACTCAAAGAGTCAACAGGGTTATGATTCTGAGTGTTTTCTGAAGACTTCCCATTATAGGACAGAGCTCATCCAAAGCACATCAGACTGAAAGAAGAACTGGACAGAAGCACCAGGAATATTCAGTCTCTATTGGCAAAACAATTTCTGATGATCCAGGGTTTCAAAAATGTTACCAGGTACAGGACAAGACAGAGTGAGCAAGGCATTCCTCAGAGCCACAGGAGAAGGTCTAGGAATCCCAGAGGGTTCCTGGGATGACTTGGACCAGGGCTTGTCCTAGATTCCAGATCTGTTCTCTTGATGCTGCCTGAGAGCACAGTGAAGTCCAGAGCAGGTGGAGAGCAGAGGCTCCGATGGAAGCCCACTGGGCTTAGGGGTGGCAGGAGGCCCATCACATTTACTTTGGCCTATTGTGGAAGGGAAGAGGCAGGTTACTCCAGTGCTCCTTTTGGGGATAAGATTATAAATCCTGTTTTATCACTAGAATGCCCTGTTGTTACTATTCCCCTATTTGTTTCTGTGTAGGGATAGGAATGAGATATTAGCAGCCTTTCATTGAAAAACAATACTTTTTGTATTTTTCATTTCTTTAATCCGATTTTGGTTCCTTTCTAAATATCTACTCCTTTTATTCCAGCTATCTTCAAGTGCGCAGCCCCAAATCAAGTACTTAGGAGGGCCCACCCAGAGCCAAGTTTAAAGAAACTGTTGCCTTTCATTAGATGAGAGAGCACTGGACTGGGAGTCCCAGTTTTAACATTAGCAAGGATTGTGATCTCAGAAAGACACTTCTCTCATGAGCCACAGTCTTGATCAAGAAGGGCGGGGTTGGACTGCTCGTTTTGGCTGCTGTGAACACTAAATGCCATTTATTCTTACCATTTTATCAATTCATGGACGGTATGCTGCCGACCTTGAACTCTTTGCCTGTGCTTTTCATGAATCACCATGAACTCTCTGTTCAGGCTGCAGACTCACTCACTCAGGGCATGGAAAAGAGTTGTTGCCCCGATCTCAGCATGTTGCTGAATCAAGAGTAGCTAATAGGCCCACATGGGGTCAAGACCAAGACCTTGGTCTGCTAACAACTGACCTTATCAATTCAAATATTAGCTAGGATGGTGAAAGTAACTTAGATGAACACCAGTGTCCGAGCACCAACGGAGAGGTAGCAACAAAATTATCTTAGGAATGAAGCATCTTAGCGATTTAGAGGCTACATAGCATATGGAGGTATAGATGTGCATTATTACTAAATATTATACTCCAGTATAATAATATCAGCATAACTATGCCTGGAGCTGGGAAGCAGTAGATTTCATGTATTCTCATTAGGCATTTAGTGAATGGCTAATAGTGCAACCTCTGGAACAGACCCTCTAAGTTCAAATCTAGGCTTTTCCACCCATTGGTTAAGGACTCAGGCAAGTCTCTGAGGATAACCACAGTCCCTGACTCTTAGGACCATTGTGAGAGATAAAAGAGGTAAAATAGGTAAAATGCTTAGAATGATTCCTGGCATATAATAAGTGCTCTATAAACATTTGTTGTTCTCTTCATTTTGTCATTTGAAGAGCAAAATAGATAATACATTATTAAAAGAGTGTTCAAAAATGTTTTATTTTTTCATTTGATATTGTATATTTTACTACTTGATAAATGTGTTTAATTTATGGAATAACCATTTCATCTAATTTTGATGTCCATCAGTCAAATTTATTTCCATCAAAATCATCCTGAGGCCTTATTTTCTTATAATTACCATGGACTTGTTTAGATCAAAAGAGCTTTTGTGAATTGCTCTTTTCAGCCTTCTTATTTTAAAGATGAAGAGATACAGAGAGATTAAGTGACTTTCCCAGAATTCCTTTATCAAAGCAATGATGGAGGTAGGGTTTCTCTTGAGATCTTTCAGCTAAGTCCTTCATTTCCTACTGCCAAATTGATTTTTTTTTTAAAAAGTTTTCTTATAAAAAAAGATTGTTATCAAGTTTTCAGGACTCAGTATCAGTGAATGCCTCTGTGTTTTCCAGGTGAGCTCCTGGGTGACATGGCTCATCCTCACAGCTGGCTCCATGGAAGAGAAGCGGGAAGTCTTCTCGTATTTGGTGCACGTGGCCAAATGCTGCTGGAACATGGGCAACTACAACGCTGTCATGGAGTTCCTGGCTGGTCTTAGGTACGGTCAGTGGGGAACATGGTTATCTTGGTGCAGTGTCCTCTTACCAACTGAATGGCACTGAATGAATTTGCCTGGGGCAACCCCATTTACCAAAGCCAGGCAACTGGTGGTAATTTTCTTGGGAAATGTATTACAGTCTTCCAGTGACACAAGCCCCATTCCTCAAATGCAGCTGCTGTGAGCCACTCATGATCCCATGTTGCTGTGTCTGCTCTGGTCCCACGCCTTCGGCCAAACTGAGTGAAATTATCTGGTTGCATAACCCCATTAACCCCTTCCTGGCCCATAAATGCTGCTGTTGTCTCTCGCTTCCCATTTCTGCCAATTTAATTGTTCTAGTGCCATCAGCTCCTGACCATGACTGGTTCAGGTACTGACAATAGTTGACATTGACCACAGGCATCCAGTGATGTTCGCTCTCATCATTATCGAACGCTTGGTATATTTCAAGCATCAGTCTAAGAATGTTCCCTGCATTGTATTTTTTCCTTACAACAGTTTTTTGAGGTAGATACTACTATTATTCCAACATGATACAAAAGAGAAAGCTAAAGTAAAGAGGGATTAAGTCATTCCCCCAAGGTCACCTGGCTTGGCTGGAAATGCAGGCAGCCTTAATTCAGAGCCCGTGATCTTGACCATGAAGATATCTTGCTTGTCTTACCCTATCTCTAATAAGCAAATAATGAAGTCACCATTCTGTCAATCAAATCTCCCACCTTATCAATTCATCCTTACTCCCCTGGCATAAAGTAACTGCTGTCACTCAGCATGGTATCTGAGTTGTCAGGTCAGAAAACAGGGAATCAAATCCTAGCTTCCCCATGGAATAGCTGTGTGATCTGAGCAAGTTCTTTGACCTCATTGAGCCTCAGTTTCTTTGTCTATAAAATGAGGATAATACTAAAAAGTACCAGCCTATTTAGGTAGGATTTGGTGAAATAATATAAAGTGTTCAGCATATGTGCCTCTCATACAGTAAAACTCCATAAAAAGAAACTATTGTTGTTATATTGTTTCCTGAGATTGACCATCCCAGTGAGGGTGCTCACCACAAATGAATCTTACTTTATAGCATTATCAAGATTCTTTAATTCTCCAGGTCCCTACATAAGGATTCTGGGTTGGGGAGGGAGATGAAAATTCCCAGAGTTAATTTCTTTTATCTTTTGAACGTTCCTATCTGAGGATAAATGCCAATGATCATGTCATTGACATTTGCAATAGTCATGCAAATGCCCCCATGCATGGCTCGAAAGAAGGAAAAAAATAGAAAAAATATTTGGAATACAGGAGGTCAAACCCAGATGATTTGGGTTCTCTTTTTGTAAGTTTTCTACAAAGAACTTATGTTATATTTCTTTTAGGAAAAGAATGATCATATTGGGATAAATAATTCCACTTTAACGATGCGTAGTCCCTGTGTTTGCATGGAAGTTGGTGCTGGCCAGTGGCTGGGTATCTCACATCCTAGCCCCATGGACGTGACTGCCCTCACATCATAGTGGCCAGCTCCTTCCAATGTGAATGATCCAAAAGAACAAGGCAGAAGCTGCAATGGCTTTTATGCCCACACCTCGGAAATCACACGCTGTCACTTCTGCCACATGTTCTAGATCACTGGAGCCCATCTTGGAGGCTGGCTGCCACCTACCATGTACTAGATTGTCTTGATAGAGGACAATTTTAAGCCCGTGATGGCCTTAAAATGATGCCAGAGGCCTAGGCTGAATATGATTTTCTGATTTCACTTAGTTTGAATTGAAAATCCAAAAAGGCCATAGAGCCATGTGATTCTCTTAGACAACGAATAACCTCAAACCAGGCTGGACCTCAACACTGATCCCTGTGCATTTTTGTCTTACACTTCAGACCCATTGCCACCTAGTTTGGTGTTCCTATATTTGGCTTAAAACTAAACTGGTCTTTACAGGTAGATGATTAAAAGTGTCAAGTATACGAGACTCCTGGAAGTCATCAGAAAATACAATAATGTCTCAGGATATAAAATCAATATCCACAAGTCAGTAGCCTTTGTATATGGCAATAATAGTCAAGTGAGAGGCTAATTTTTTTTTTTTTTTTTGAGACTGAGCCTCAAGTTGTCACCCTGGGTAGAGTGCTGTGGCATCACAGTTCACAGCAACCTCCAACTCTTGGGCTCAAGCAAGTCTCCTGCCTCCGCCTCCCAACTAGCTGGAACTACAGGCACCTGCCACAACGTCCGACCATTTTTTGGTGGCAGCCATCTTGTTGTTTGGTGGGCCCAGGCTGGATTCGAACCTGCCAGCTCAGGTGTACGTGGCTGGCACCTTAGCCCGTTGAGCCATAGGTGCTGAGCTGAGCTGAGAAGCTAATTAAGGACACAACTCCCTTCACCATAGCTTCAAAGAAAATGAAATACCTAGGCATATACCTAACAAAGGAGGTGAAGGACCTCTATAAAGAAAATTATGAAATCCTAAGAAAGGAAACAGCAGAGGATATTAACAAATGGAAGAACATACCATGCTCATGGCTGGGAAGAATCAACATTG
>CAUYON010060744.1:0-12464 GCA_963573935.1 Arctocebus calabarensis
TAAGTTCCCTATCAGGACTCCAGGCGCCTGCATAATACCTGCCTGGTTTTTATTATTCAGATAATGGGATCACACAAAGGCTCAGGCTACCTTCCAAATGAGAAACTTAGACAATCCCAATCACATGGCCACCCAAAGTGCCAAAATTACAGGCATAAAGGACCACCACTGGCACCCACCATAATTTGAAAAATATCCCAAATTCAAGATCTGGAGTGATGGCTCACACCTGTAATACTAACATTCTTGGAGTTAGAAGCAGGTAGTCCAAATTAACTGGGCACTGTGGAGGAGCACTTGGACTTCCAGGTAATCAGGAGACTGAGTAAATAGAATCTGTTGACTGAGGAGTTTGAGATTACAGTTAGCTTGGATGAAGTCAGAGCACTCTACCCAGGGGGGAGTTGTTAGACTCTGTCTCAAGGAAAAAGAAAATGACAACTTCGGTCTGATGGAAACATGTGCCTTCCGTGTCAATTCATGATAACCTGTGTGTGAGCAGGGAGACAGGGTTGACTGTCTCTCAAGTATTCTCATGACCTGGATATTTCTTCTGCTGTGAGCCTTTTGAGCACCTCAAGTTTTGGAAAGCATTTTCAAATAGCTTCATTGAAATAAATAGTTCAACCTTTGAAAGTATACAATTCTGTGTTTCTTAGTACAGTCACACAATTGTACAGCTCTCATCACAATCTAATAACTTTGTCTTCACCCCCCAACACAAAGAATGTCAATACCTAATTGCAGTCACTTTCATCTTCTCCACCTGCCCCCTTCTTCTAGAAGTCAGTTGGCCTTGCCTTGATGGTTTGTTCTGAGTTCAGTCATGCTCTGTGTGGACTTTTGTAAGTGGCCTGGTTCCTTTTTGATAATGGTTTTAAGGTTCATTGCTATTGTAACATAAATGTGAGCTTCATATTTTTGATTATTGAAAAATACTCCAATAGCACATTGTATGTATCTACTCATCTGTAAATTCCATTAGTAGTCCTGAAGACATTCTGTACTCATCTAAGAATTGTTTTTTGTTGTTGTTGCAGTTTGGCTGGGACTGAGTTTGAAACTGCCATTCTCAGTATATGGTCCCAGTGCCCTAGTCACTGAGCAACAGGCACATCCCCTTATGTAATATTTTTTAAAAATTTTATGAACACGATATGTGTCCTCTGTCAAAAGTTTTTCTGTGTCTCTTGAAACGAACATGTGGTTTTCCTTATTGAGTCTATGAATGAAGTGTGTTCTATTAGTTGATTTTCCCATTTAGAGCTGGAGTGACAATTCTGGTAATAAATCCCATTTGGGATATGTGTATAAAATTATTTGTATGCGACTGGACTTTTCCTGCACCTATATGGTATCTCTGTCATAGATTGGATACTGCATTTCTCCCTTTACCCCCCCCCAAGTATATTGGTACCATTATGGCTCAAGGAAATGGAAGCAGCTAAACTCAGGAGATCCTCCTGAGTTTATGCATCTGAGCAGCTGAGAATATAAGCCTATGTCACCACTTCTGGGGAAGTTTTGCACTTATTTCTTGGACAAGTGGGGTGATACTACGTTGCTCAGTCTGGTTTGAAACCCCTTTCCTTCCACTGATTTCTCTGCCTCTGCCTATGAAATTCCTGGGATTGCAGATATAAGCCATGGTGCTCATGCATGATTATGCTTTGGTGAAGGTTTCTGTCTATTATCTTCAGCCTATAGATTAAAAAATAACAACTCTATTCAGATATAATTTACACATGCCACACTTCACCCATTTCAAGTGTAGAGTTTAAGGGATCACTTGTATAGTTTTTTTTTTTTTCTTGTTTGTGTGTTTGTTTTTTACTAGATAATATTCCCTTAAGGTGTAGAGGACATAGATAGAAAGGAATGAAGGAAAGAAAAGAATGGAGAGAGCAAACAAAAGAGACAGAGAGATAATTGTAAGAAGGAAAAATAAAGTATAGAGTTCAGGGATCCCATGTGTTGTTTGTTTCTTTGGTATGAGAGAAGTTTCCCTTAAGTTGTAGAGGATAGAGATAGGAAAGAAAGGAATGAAGAAAAGAAAAAATTGAGAGAGCAACCAAATAAGGGAGAGGCAATTGTAGGAAGGAAGGATAAAATGGGGGAGGGGACAAGGGAGTGAGGGACGAAGGGAAACAAAGGGAGAAAATGACCAAATGTGGTGGCTCACACCTATAATCCTAGCCCCCTGGCATGCTGAGATGAGTGGAGTTCTTGAATGAGGGAGCAGTGAGAACAGACTGAGCAAGAGTTACACCCAGTCTCTAGAAAAATGTGAAAAATTATCTAGGCATTGTGGCAGGCACTTGTATTCCTAGCCACATGGGAGTCTCAGGTAGGAAGGTTGCCTGAATCCTGGGGTTTGTGGTTGCTATGATCTAGGCAGAGGCCACGAAAAACTTGGCTGGGCCACATACAGAAACCATATCTCAAAAATATCCATACATACTCACATGCACAGAAAAGCCAACAAACCAACCAACAAATATTTCTCTCATCTAAAATGACCAGAATTGTCTTGATGGTTCAAACAAAGTAGACATGCTTAAGTCCTGTGGAACTGTAACCACATCGAGGCTGTAGCCAGGCATAGTAAATTTGTAAGCTACTCTCAAATGGATGTTTTTGAGTGGATGTCAAACAGATCCTTGTAATAGCATTTCAGGTTCATTGCCTGTGGCAAAGTGGGTAGTGTGCTGACCTCATATGTCGAAGATGGTGGTTTCGAACCTGGCCCTGGTGAAACTGCAAAAAAAAAAAAAAAAAAAAAAAAGCCAGATGTTGTGGTGGTCTTCTGTAGTCCCAGCTATTTGGGAGGCTGAGGCAAATGAATCACCTAAGCTCAGAAGTTGGAGCTTGCTGCGAGCTGTGATGCCATGGAACTCTACTGAATGTGACAAAGAAAAACTCTGTCTGTAAGAAAGAACAACAACAATAACAACAACAACAAAAATACCTTCCTACTTAAGTGATTACACGAAGTCACATCAGCTGTGATGCAGCCTAAGTCACAGTGCTGTATGAAATCTCAACTGTTGTGTCAGCCTAGTGCCAGAAATCTCAACTGTCAATAGAATGAAAAAGGCAAAAATGGGAGATCACTTCTCTATCTGTGGATGGAGGGCTAAGAAGTGTCCTGGTTCAAACCCTTGAGGGATACCAGCTGAAGTGAGCAGAAAAGGCCACTTAGTATCTTTGTCCAGAAGCCTGGATCCCAGGACGTTACTGGATGAAGTCACTGCATGGTCACTGTGGATTACATCACAATGGGTATTGCCCTGGGTTACCTTGTTTATGCATAACCTTATTCCTGCTAAGCATGTATAGTGGCTATCTGGGTTTGTCATTGAGTTCAAACTGTTAGAAAAGAGTGAGGTTCTGTTTTCTTCAATTACAGCTTCCAAAGGTTTGTTGTATATCTGGCCAAGGGATTCAACAACCCTTCCTTTCCTTTTCATGTCATGGATTTGTAAGCAAGTGGCAGAGTATGGTCTATATCTCATGCTTCCCTGGGATGTTACAGATCAAGAACCCCAGCCCAAATATCAGAAAGTGATTTTACAGACCTCACAGGTATGTCACACAATTTTCAGTTCTACTTTTAGTGAGATATTATTTCTTTCTCTAGAATAGGATTGTTTCAGACTGTAGGTGTCCTACGGGGAAATCTGGTTATGCAATGTGTCCAGTAGATTGCTCCATTCTTACATTTTTTTATTCCATTCCTGGGAAATGTCAGCCTATCTAAAAGTTCCAATATTCCTGACCTCTGGGCCCAGTGTGTCCAAACTTTTGGATTCCTGGACACATAGGAAATAGAAAAGTTATTTGGGGCCACATGTTCAATACACAATGACTAATGAAAACTAATATGCAAAAAAAAAAAAAAGAAGTCAGCATAATTGTGGTGAGATCTGCCACCATAGATATTTGAAACAGTCATAACATAATCCCTATGTGTAACCAGGGCCTGATGATCACCCCTTAAGTAGAGCTCAATGACTTTTGCCACACATGACTACAGTATTGGGTTGCTCTGGAAGGGCATGTTGCACTCATCCACTGAGCTCAAGTGTTTGAGACATGGCAGAGCAACAGCAACATATCCTCAGCCCCGATCACACACCAGGTTTGTACTAAAATAGAAAAGGTTGTCAAGGGTTGAGGCCCTTGCCTTTAGTTCCCTCTAGATGGTGAGGAAGGAGTATCCCTTCTTCCCAGGAGTTACTTATTGCTGTGTGCTAGGCTGATGCCACAACACTCTAACCTAGGCAACACAGAGAGAGTCTATCTCATGAAAAATAATGAAAGAAAGAAAGCAGTAAAGAAATATAGAAGGAAAGATACACATGAAAGAGAGAGAGAGACAGAGAGAGAGAGAGAGAGAGAGAGAGAGAGAGAGAGAGAGAGAGAGAGAAAGAGAGAGAAAGAAAAGAAAAGAACATTTGCTAGGCACAGTTTCCGAGAGCTGAGGACCAAGGAGAAGTCAGTAGATTGAAGGAATATGGGACTACATAAAGGAGGAGATTTATTGTGGCCCCTGGGGTGAATAATTTGTCAAGTCAATCGGGTTTGGGATTGGTCCATCAGAATATTTCCAGTTGATCCGATGGGTATCTGTTCTGCAGAGATGACTGGTCCCAGCATAAAGACTGGGGCAAGGGAATACTGGCTCAGATTGAAGGAGTTAAATAGAATAGGTGGAGGGTACCCTCTGGATTGTTTAGTGTGCATAGGAAAAGACTGATTTGAGTCAGGAATTCATTGTGTGTGCCATTTCCAGTGGCTACAAGAATCTAGGAAATCAAAGTTTCAGAGTTATGTAAAATCCAAAGGGTTAATAAATAGAGGTTGTAGTAAAACAATTTCCATATAAAAGAATAATTTCTCCAGTTGACATCAAATCTAGGGGAAAAGTTTCAACTTTAGATCATTGATGAAAAGGAAAAATGAGGGGAAGGGAGCAAGATGGCAGTGGACACAGTTGCTTAGCCCATCCCTCGCAGGACACCAGGTGAGAGGGAGGGAGCTCTGGATATTTCCCTGTGTGAATTATTGGTGTGGATGGACAGCTGGAGAAGTGCAGTGAATTGGTGGATTACTGTATTTAAGGTGTAGCTCAAAACCATGGACTCTGCTATAGACTTTTCCCCTGCCTGGTGGAGAGGTGGCAGCTGGCCCCTCAGTACGCAGCTCGCATAACCTTATTGATGAAAATTTTGTTGAAGTGTGGATTCCAGAGTTTGGCAACTAGAAAGGGGTGCTGCTTGGAGCCATAGAGGACTAGGCAGCACAAGGGAGAATTGAAGGGAGGGGATCCTGCCAGGAAACAGACATTTTGAATTGTCCAAAATGGCAAACAACTTTTCCCCAGACCATTGGGAGTAATTGATCCAACAGTGCCATCCCTGGTGGGGAATCCTGGTAAGATCTGACTGTGCAGGGTGAACAGGGAACTGGGACGTGGAGGAGACACTCTGAGCTGTGTAAATTAGCATAGAGGGTCTCCGTGCACTTCAGCTGTGGAAAAAGCAGCAGTATAGAGTGGCAGCAACAATTGCCGGTGGCAGCCCAGAGCTGCCACAGTCCCAGCAGCAAGGCCCTCCCCCACAGCCTCCGCAGCTGCAGGGTAAGCCCATCTCCCACAGCTGATTGCAGTTGCCAGTTTGCAAGAGAACATGAGAGCAGAGTGGAGAGATTTGTGAAACATGGACTCCACCAAATTTGGAGGTGGGATGGAGTGCCGGCTGGAGCAGAACACCCAAAGCAGGGCAACTTTTAGAAAGCAAACTGTTGGAGAAACTCCAAAAATGGCTACCGGCCAGATAGAGTGGTTACCATAGTAACAAAATAAATGCTGAATCATGTATAAGCCTGGGAACCACTCACAGCTCCATCTGGTGTCTGCAAAGTATATTGCATTATAAATTTATTTCACTAAAGTTGATATCTACCAGAAACATACAGACGTGTGTTTCTATATATATACAAGAATAATATTTTTGAGGTTGATGTTTTTAAATCCTTTTCTCAGAGGAGTCATTGATAATTGATTTTTTATTTCACTTTTTTTTCCTTAGGTTATTTTTATTTTCTTCTATTCTCAACTGCATTTTTATTTTTCCTTTCTTCTGTTTTGTAACTCTTTTATAAACACTACTTTCTTTTTTCTCTCTCCCCTTCCTCTTCTTCCCTTCTTAGGGCTTCTGAGAGTACTTACATCAGATTTTCTAGAGGCTTATTTTTCTCTTTTCCCAAGTATTTTATAAGGATCATTTTTTATTGCAGTTTTGTTGTTGTTGTTGTTGTTTGTTTTTTTTGTTTGTTTGTTATGTTTTGTTGGTATGTCCATGTGTTTCTGACTGTGGGTGCATCTGTGGGCTTGTGTGTCTGGTAGGCTCTTTACTTGTTTATTAGCTCATTTGGTCTCAATGTGATTGGTGTTCTAAATGTTTTCCTTGCCACCCAGATCCCTCAGTCTAACCCCTCCCCTGGTCTGGAAGTCTAGAAGTCCAAATCATCCAGAATCCATATTGTCTGCATTTCTTAGCTAGGACTGGGAATTGCATAGATGGTGGCTGTACTGCTTTGCTTTTCCTGTGAATCCAGTAACTATACAAGAAGACTCAGAGGAAAAGGGGACTGTCCTGGCCCAAAGATAAAGAGTATCTCAGCAGCAGACAGAGGCTAGGGTTCCCACACTGTGGGTGGAGGCTCAGAAGCTGCTGAAGTGCACGAACCTAAGAGGAGGCACCTTCCACCCAACTTCAGCATTAGTAGAGTGATCCTGCTGTGGTCTGACTTTGGACAGTAATCTCCCCATTTCTGCAGCCTTCCAGAGGGAGCCATAACTCACCCCATAAGGATTATAGTACTGCAGAACAGCAGCAACAAAGGTGCAGTGGCCGAGGGAGAAATTCTTTTGCTGTCTGGATATCCTCAGGTTTGGACTAAGCTCAGGTGGACTTTTCTTCAGCTGCCACTGAGCAACAGAGGCAGACAGACACCAGCCTCCCCTCCTGGATGGTGGTAGACTGTGATTAACTTGAGGAGGAGGCAACAACCTCATTTTGATTCTGGCAGGCGCATTTGCCCATTTTTTTGGGGGAGGGGGTAGAACAAGGACACAGAGACTGGGTTAATAAAGTCCGCCAGAGAGGCTACCAGAGACTGGGGTGACCAAAACCCGGTGGTGAAGGACGACCAAGGTGAGGTAAGAGGCACCAATCCCCTGGTTCTAAACCTCCTACTGGACGGGCATTTCTGACTCCTTGGAGCACTGAAGGTGCTCAAATCACACTCGAGCTGCCAATAGACCCTAACATCTAGTTGCTGGAACCCTCTTGAACTTTCCAGCTAGAACGAGGGGGGCTGACAGGGATCATTGGTCTGGAACTCTTGAACTGTACAAATTATCCAAGGACCCTCCAGGGTGGGCCCCAGGTTTTTCTGCAGTGGGAAGGTTTGATTGTCCTTTTCCAGATGTTACTGTTGGGTGAAGGAAAGTCCTAGGTGCTTGTATTTCACTGAACCTGAGACTGCATTACAGGGTTATGGAATCACTAGGATTTGACAGAGATCAGCTGGATACAAGACAGAGCCACCTACCCCCACTACACTAAGTAGGCCTCTACAGTCACAGACTGTAGTACTGTACAGGTAGTTTGCAAAATTGTAGAGGAAAAGCTTCAGTCACCAGTCCCAGTTCCTAGGTGGAGGTCTGGTCAACCACAACTGTAGAAGTTTCCAGTCCAATTTCACTGACCTGCTCATCCAGCTAAAAACTGAAAAACAATCATGGGACAGAATCAGCAGAAAAACTCTTGCAATATGAATAAACAGAACAGTGCACCTCCCCCAAAGATTGACAAACCATCTAATCCAGAGGATCCTATCGACAAACAGATAGTGGAGATGTCTGACGTCAAATTTAGAATCTGGATTGCAAAGAAGATCAACAAAATGGAAACAAAGATGGAAGTAGAAATAGCAGGATTAATTCAGAAGATGTCTCAAGAATTCAACCAATTAAAAGACAAAATGACCAAAGATTTCGACACACTGAGACAAGAAGTTTCAGCCCTCAAAGATCTGAGAAATACAGTAGAAACCCTCAGTAACAGAATAGAGCAAGCAGAAGAAAGGATTTTGACACCAAAGACAGAGACTTTGAATGCTCCCAAATGCTGAAAGAAGTAGAGAAATGGAAGGCAAAAATGGATCATTTTCTCAGAGAGCTCTGTGATAACTCAAAGAAAACCAATATTCATCTTATAGGGATACCTGAAAGCGATGAACTGGCTTCACAAGACACAAGGTCCCTTCTTCTTGAGATTATGAAAGAGAATTTTCCAGACATACCTAGAGACTCTGAAATTCAGATAGCAGACTGTTTCAGAAGCCCAGCACAACTCAACCCGAATAAGACAACCCCCAGGTACATCTTAGTTAACTTCACTAAAGTTAACATGAAGGAGAAGGTTCTAAAGGCAGCCAGACACAAGAAATCCATTACTTACAAGTGGAAGAATATTCGAATAACTGCAGATCTCTCTGCTCAAACCTTTCAAGCTAGAAGAGTGTGGGCATCGACCTTTAACGTCCTAAAACAAAATAACTTCCAACCCAAGATCCTTTATCCAGCCAAACTGAGTTTCATTTATGATGGAGAAATTAAATACTTTAATGACATCCATATGTTTAAGAAATTTTCCATAACTAAACCAGCTCTCCAGGATATTCTCAGACCTATCCTCCATAACGACCAGCGCAAACCTCCACCATAAAAGTAAAGTCGATCAGAAACTTTTGACCACATACTAAACTCTACAATGGTTAAAGGACCCAAAATACCCACTCCACACCCAAGTGGCTTATCATTATTTTCAATTAACATGAATGGTTTAAATTGTCCTCTAAAGAGACACAAGTTGGCTGACTGTATACAAAAACTTAAACCAGATATCTTCTGCATACAAGAAGCTCATCTGACCTTAAAGGTAAATATAGACTCAAGGTGAAGGGATGGTCATATATTTTCCAGGCAAATGGAAAACTGAAAAAAGCAGGTGTTGCAATCTTATTCGCAGACACAATAGTCTTTAAACCAACCAAAGTGAGTAAAGATAAGGATGGACATTTTATATTTCTTAAAGGCAATACTCAAAATGATGAGCTTTCAATTATTAATATTTATGCACCCAACCAGAATGTGCCTCAATTTATAACAGAAACTCTAACAGACATGAGCAACTTGATCTCCTCCAGCACCATAGTAGTCAGAGACTTTCACACTCTTGTAACAGAGTTGGACAGATCCTCCAAAAAGAAGCTAAGAAAAGAAATTATAGATTTAAACTTAACCATCCAACATTTGGACTTAACAGACATCTACAGAACATTTCTTCCTAACAAAACTGAATACATTCTTCTCATTAGCCCATGGATCATACTCCAAAATTGACCACATCTTAGGTCACAAGCCTAACCTTAGCAAATTTAAAAAAATACAAATTATCCCTTGCATCTTCTCAGACCATCATGGAATAAAAGTTGAAGTCAATAACAACAAGAATCTGCATACTCAAACAAAAATATGGAAGCTTAACAACCTCATGCTGAAGGATACATGGATCATTGATGACATTAAGCAGGAAATTTCCAAATTTTTGCAACAAAATGACAATGAAGACACAAATTATCAGAACCTATGGAATACTGCAAAGGCAGTCCTTAGAGGGAAATGTATAGCACTGCAAGCATTCCTCAAGAAAACAGAAAGAGAAGAAATTAACAACTTAATGGGACATCTCAAGGAAGTGAAAAAAGAAGAACATTCTGACCCCAAACACAGCAGATGAAAAGAAATAACTAAAATTAGAGCAGAATTAAATTTATTGAAAATAAAAGAATTATACAACAAATCAATAAATCTAAAAGTTGGTTTTTTGAAAAGGTCAATAAAATAGATAAACCTTTAGCTAACCTAACCAGAAAAAAAAAGAGTAAAATCTCTAATCTCATCAATCAAAAATGGTAAAGACAAAATAACAACAGACTTCTCAGAAACTCAAAAAATCCTCAACGAATATTACAAGAAACTTTACTCTCAGAAATATGATAATCTGAAGGAAATTGACCAATACCTGGAAGCACATCACCTTCCATGATTTAACCAGAATGAAGTGGAAAAGTTGAACAGGCCAATATCAAGTTCTGAAATTGCATCAACTTTACAAAATCTCCCTAAAAAAAAAGGCCGGAACCAGATGGCTTCACGTCAGAATTCTACCAAACCTTTAAAGAAGAACTACTACCTATATTACTGAACCTTTTCCAAAATATAGAAAAAGAAGGAATATTACCCAACACATCCTATGAAGCAAACATCACCTTGATCCCCAAACCAGGAAAAGACCCTACAAGAAAAGAAAATTAAGACCAATATCACTAATGAATATTGATGCAAAAATATTTAATAAGATTGTAGCTAACAGAATCTAGCAATGCATCAAACAAATAATACATCATGGCCAAGTAAGCTTTATCCCAGGATCTCAAGGCTGGTTCAATATATGTAAATCTATAAATGTAATCCAGCACATAAACAAATTAAAAAATAAAGACCACATGATTCTCTCAATTGATGCAGAAAAAGCCTTTGACAATATCCTGCATCCCTTCATGTTCAGAACACTAGAGAAAATGGGAATAGAGGGGACATTTCTTAAACTCATAGAGGCCATCTATAGCAAACCCACAGCCAATATTGTATTGAATGGAGTTAAATTGAAATCATTCCCACTTAGATCAGGAACCAGGCAAGGTTGCCCATTGTCTACATTGTTCTTTAACATTGTAATGGAAGTTTTAGCCCTTGCAATTAGGGAAGAAAAGGCAATCAAGGGTATCCACATAGGGTCAGAAGAGATTAAACTTTTGCATGTCGCAGATGACATGATTATACAGCTGGAAAATACTAGGATTTCTACTATAAAATTCTTAGAAGTGACCAAGGAATACAGCAATGTATCAGGCTACAAAATCAACACTCATAAATCAGTATCTTTTATATACACTAACAACAACCAAGCTGAAAAAATAGTCAAAGATTACATTCCTTTCACAGTAGTGCCAAAGAAGATGAAATATTTGGGAGTTTACCTAACAAAGGAAGCAAAAGATCTCTATAAAGAGAACTATGAAACTCTAAGAAAAGAAATCGCTGAACACATCAACAAATGGAAAAACATAACATGCTCATGGTTGGGAAGAATCAATATTGTTTAAATGATCATACTCCCCAAAGCAATATACAATTTTAACGCAATTCCTATTAAAGCTCCATTGTCATATTTTAAAGACCTTGAAAAAATAATACTTCATTTTATATGGAATCAGAAAAAACCTCGAATAGCCAAGACATTACTTAGAAATAAAAACAAAGCAGGAGGGATCACGCTACCAGCTGAGACTGTACTATAAATCAATAGTGATCAAAACAGCATGGTACTGGCACAAAAAGAGAGAAATAGATGTTTGGAACAGAATAGAGAACCAAGAAATGAACCCAACTACTTACCATTATTTGATTTTTGACAAGCCAATTAAAAACATTCAGTGGGGAAAAGACTCCCTATTTAACAAATGGTGCTTAGAAACCGGGCTGGCGACCTGTAGAAGACTGAAAGTGAACCCACACCTTTCACCACTAATTAAGATAGATTCACACTGGATTAAACATTTAAAATTAAGACATGAAATGATAAAAATACTAGAAGAAAGTGCAGGGAACACTCTCAAAAGAATTGGCCTGGGTGAATTCTTTATGAGGAGGACCCCCAAGGCAGTGGAGGCAGTATCAAAAATACACTACTAGGATCTGATGAAACTAAAAAGCTTCTGCACGGACAAGAACACAGTAAGTATAGCAAGTAGACAGCCCTCAGAATGGGAGAGAATATTTTCAGTTTATGCCTCTGACAAAGGTTTAATAACAAGAATACACAGAGAAATCCAATGTATTAGCAAGAAAAGAAAAAGCAATCCCATCTCAGTATGGGCAAAAGATCTGAAGAGAAACTTCTCTAAAGAAGACGGAAACATGACCTACAAACACATGAAAAAATGCTCAATATCCTTAATCATCAGAGAAATGGAAATCAAAACTACCTTGAGATATCATCTAACTCCAGTAAGATTAGCCCACATGATGAAATCCCCATACCAGAGTTGTTGGTGTGGATGTGGAGAAAAGGGAACACTTCTAAATTACTGGTGGGAATGCAAACTAATAATTTCCTTTTGGAAAGATGTTTGGAGAACACTCAGAGATCTAAAAATAGACTTGCCATTTGACCCTATAATTCCTTTACTTGGTATATACCCAGATGACCAAAAATCACATTACAACAAAGATATCTGTACCAGATTGTTTATTGCAGCCCAATTCA
>CAUYON010060747.1:0-18019 GCA_963573935.1 Arctocebus calabarensis
GCCTGTAGTCCCAGCTACTTGGGAGGCTGAGGCAGGAGACTCGCTTGAGCCCAGGAATTGGAAGTTGCTGTGAGCTGTGAAGCCATGGCACTCTATCCAGGGTGACAGCTTGAGGCTCTGTCTCAAAAAAAAAAAAAAGAAAAAAGTATGCATTATCTGAATCTACTTGCATGTGAATTCAAAAGCACAACTATCATGTTGTTAGGCATATAAATGGTGTTTAATACATCCTTATTGAATTTGCTTCCAGATAAGGTAAGGTAAGATTTTTATATGCTACTCTGTAACTATTTTCAGAACTTAATATGTAGGACAGGATATATATATATAAATGCAAGATATATTTTAAGTTGTGAATTCTAAGTGGGATCACAGAAGGAAATTTCCCAGGATGCAATCTAGTTTTACAGTTTTCATCCTGGAATGAATTTCCTAAGATTTGACTCTGTTTCAAAATCCACAAATCCTAGAATCTCACAGTGGGGCTCCTGTGTCCACCACCCTTGAGATGTCCTAGGTCAGCGATGGTCTTTTGTTCAGGCACTATTTTGCTTACTCATTCATTCATTCAATGTGAGTTGAGTGTCTACCATGAGCCACACACCATGCTGGGTGTTAGGAGTAAAATAATCAATAAAATGACCCTTACAATCAAAGAGCTTATAGTCTTACATGTTCTGGCTGTTAAAAAAAAAAAAAAGGCCATAAATACATATACATTTAATACAAAGTGGAAGAGGTTTTGAGGTGGCATAAGAACAATCGAGATACGGAATGATGCAGTGACTAAGTGCACTGGCTACAACTATAATCCTAGCACTTTCAATTCTCAAGGTGTGAGGATCCCTTGACATTAGGAGTTCAAGACCAGCCTGAGGAAGAGCAAAACCCCATCTCTACTAAAGATAGAAAAATTTGCCAGGTGTTGTGGCGGGCACCTATAGTCTCTGCTACGTGGGAAGCTGTGAGCTATGATGATGTCACTGCACTCTGGCTGGGGCAACAAAGTGACCCTGTCTCCATAAAGAAAAAAAAAGAAGATGAGATTCAGGATGATCAGAACCTCACTTCTCTCCTCTCTAAAATAGAGATGACCATATTGTCCTTTCCACGGGTTGTTTACAGGTTGGAGTGAGGTGACTTTTGTGAGAACAGCCCTGTCTACTGCAGTGTCACCTGAACTCCAGCTGCCACGCGTCGGCCCTGGTGGCTTACGAGCTGTGGGATTCCTCAGCAGGCTGCCCCACAGTTTCAAAGGGCCACTGGCCGCTTTCCTCCCTCAGCCCACAGACTACCACTTTCAACTATGAGTATTTTCTTATCGGAGGCCTCAGCGCCCTCGACCCAGGCCTAATCTAGTAGGAAGGTGCTTGATAAATGAGCCTGTGCCTGACGGAGCCTCAGTCACGCCAGTGGAACGTGCCTTGGAATGACGTCTCGGTCCGAGTTCTGGCATCGGCACCCAGCAGGACGCCATCAAGTCCTGTTTCTATCATCGAGGAACGTGGGGGCTCCCATGAGATAACATCTATGGAAAGAGACTGGAAGTGCTGAGCATGGCGAGTTCCCACAGCAACATGGCATGCGGGGAGTATTCTCGGGGGCGTTTGGTGGCACCTGGAGACACGTGAGACTTGCTTACCTTGATGTTCCCGTTGTACATGTCCGAGAATGGCACGGCTTGAAATCTAATGTCTTGGTGGCTGATCTCAGTGGTCAGCTGATGAACGACTTTCTGTACCTCCTGCACAGTCTGGGAAATCCGCTGGCGTCTCAAGTCCACCTGGGTGTGAAAGGGCCAGCAAAGGCGGTTATCTTCTGCCTGGGCCCCGAGGAGCTGGGATGGGGGGTGCCTGTGACTGGAGGAGCTCAGCTCAAACGTGCTGCCTTCCCAGCACTCCAGACGAGATGGACCTGACTTTGCCTGACCTGATACTTGGTGGTGCTTCAACGCTCTCTCCTGAAATAGATGTATCTACTCAATATTCGTCTAGTGCCAACTATGAGGCAGGTGCCAGCCCAGGAGCTGGGGGACACAACAGCCAACGTTTTATAAATACTTGCCCTCTAGGAGCAAGTACAGGACACGTGTGTGTGTTTGTGTGTGTGGGTGTAACATAACATCAGGGATGATGAGTCTTGTGAAGAAAACTGAAATGGATAAGGGACCCGAGACTGGAGGAGCTGCTATTTTAGGTAAGGTAGACAGAGGCAGCTTCCCTAAATAGGTGAGATTTGAGTGAGGCGTGAAGACATTTGGGGAAGCAGATTCTAAGGCCCCTGAAGCCGGAGCGCACTTGGTAATGCTGCAGGCCAGGGAGGCGGCCACTGGGCTGGAGCCTGGGGCAGGAGAAGAAAAGTGACTGGGGATGAGTTTGGCAGGGAGAGCGAGGCAGGATCATGACGGAGGGTTCTGAGAGCCCCGGTGAGCCAAAACACTGTGATGCCTGCCACCCAGGTTGCTGACTACCGAGCCATGGAACGAGTGTCAGCACCCAGTAGGGTGCTCAGCGGCGAGAATGTGCCTGTTTGCACAGATGTTGTAAATCACACATGGAGTCAGGTCATCAGTAAACGTTCGGTCAGAGCTTGCTCTGTGCAGGGCACTGTTACCTGCTGGGGCACAGCCATAAATAAGACAGATATAGCTCTGTACTCATGGCGGTGGGGAAGACAGACATAAGGACAGAAGGCAGGGGTGGGGACGGCACAATGGGGAAGCGTGGGGTGCCCCGTGGAACAGCAGAGACAGTTTATCCAGTCCACAGGCTGAGACCCATTCCAGGTGCACACATCGTCACAGAGGCGACTGTCTTTGAAAACCAGCTAACGACTTCTCGATGCCTAATACCGCAGGGAGTCCAAGGAAACGTAAGATGAAGCTCTGGCTCTCCAGGAGCTTCCAATCTCATTGAAATAACTGACGTACATGAATTTGTGTTTTCAAAATTCCCACTTCTCTCCTGATCCTGAACGTGGTGATCATATCCATACCAGCTTTTAGCATCTTCTTTTTGCCCTGAGCAACCCCACGCCGCTCCCCGCACTGTACCCAATACCTTTAATGCCCACCCGGTATAGTCATCATGGGAGACGGGACCAAGGGGACCCTTCTTGAACATCTGTGAACGATCGAGGCTCTGCGTCTTTCAGAGTGTGCAAGTGGAAACTCACAGAGGGGCGGGGCATTTGCCACAACAAAAGTAAAGAAAGACGGTTTTAGATGACTTTAATAAGGGTCCTCCCAGGGGAGGGCTTCTCCTTTGTGTTGTGATGCAACTCCATTCAACTAAGTTTTGTTGGACATCCACTTCCTGCCAGGCTCCACACATACACGCTGCCGAGATAAACTGACAAAGCAAGGCAGGTAAAGTGGGAATTACAGTCGCTGCAATCTAGTGAGAGGCAGCGGTTTGCACGGGATGCTCTGGAGACGCAGAGAAGGGACGCTTCCTCTAGCCTGGAGGCTGGGGAGCCTTCCTGGGGGTGCAGCGTGTCAGACTGTGTCTTAAAAGATTAGTCGGACTTATCTAGGAAGAAAGGGCATGAAGGTTAGTCTAGAAAGAGAAAGTGGCAGGTCTCAGCTAGGCCCGAGGAACACAACGGGAGAATCTCAATTGTTTCTACAATGCTGCTGGAGCAGCAACTGCCTTAAAAGAGGGTGGTGAGGTGGGAAAATAAACAGAAATCTTAAAGGAGGAAGAGGTTTTTTTTTTTTTTTTTGAGACAGAGCCTCAAGCTGTCGCCCTGGGTAGAGTGTCATGGCATCACAGCTCACAGCAACCTCCAATTCCTGGGCTCATGCGAGTCTCCTGCCTCGGCCACCCAAGTAGGTGGGACTACAGGCGCCCGCCACAATTCCCGACCATTTTTGTTTGGGTTGCAGCCGTCATTGTTGTTTGGCGGGCCCAGGCTGGATTCGAACCCGCCAGCTCAGGTGTACGTGGCTGGCGCCTTAGCCCGCTGAGCCACAGGCGCCGAGCCAGGAGGAAGAGTTTTAATGACAAAGTTAACAGTAAGTGGCTGAGGGAGATAAGGCCAAAAAATGCCCATGGATTCTGGTAACTAGAATGGGATTGCTGTGCTTGGGGTGGTGGGACGACAGGGGACACTGGCATTAATGGTGGGAGCGCAGGGCGTTAAGGGGTGGAGGTGGAATAAGAGTGAATGGGAGACAAGCAAGTGAAGGCAGAGGTAAGAACTCCTCCAAGAAGTTTGATTATGGGGTGGGGGGGAAACCAGGACAATAAGGATGCCAACAAGTTTTCCAAAATGACACACAGGCTTGAACATGTTTAAATGCTGAGAGAAAAAAGTCAGTGGAGGAAAAAAGGCAGCAGAAAGCAAAACCATTGCGTAAGGATTTCCCAGACAGAAGAAGTCAGGCAAATCCGGAGACCTTGTGTGTCAGAAGGAAAGGAAAAAGGGTGCAGAGACAGGCGGAGGGGCGGGGAATAGCAGGAATCAGAGCGATTTCCTGTCTGATGTTTATTTTCTTTACAGTCTAGAAGATATGGCAGTGTGCTGGAAGTGAGGTGGAAAGTGTGACGGAGGGACGGCTGCGGACAGGTATAAAGATGGCCAGCCAGCACCGAGACTTAGCTGCGGTGGAGGCCAGGAAGTCATGGAATGCAGTGGGTTAGGTTGTGAGATGTTCCTCAACACCTCTCAGCCCTCCAGAGGCAAGAATTGCAGTGCTAAGATTGCAGTTGGCTGGGCAAAAGCCACACAAGATAAAAGAGCAAGGGAGGGTTTCAGTGGCAGAGTAGTGGGCTCTATTTCCCAGCCTGAATAGGGAATGGATAAAGCCAGTTCTACAGGGGAGGGAACATTAGGAAAGTTCGGGGCAAGGAAGTCTGATCAGTACCATGGGGAAAAAATAATACAGGGCTAACTGGAAAGATTAGTGCAGTCTGAGGGGCTGGGAAAACATATATGCCAACAATTAGGTTCTCAGAAAGACTTGCCTCCTAATTTTCCTTATCCTTTGGTGTGAATCCACATAATTTGAATGTCAGTAACATAATGCATATGTATGCATTGTTTCCTGCGATAATAAGCTAACAAAAGATTTTGTACTATATTAACACCAGCAAATGACATTTAACTGATAAAAGCTTAGGAGACGGTTCCATGTGTGTAGACATGAACGTGGAAATATCCACACACACAACTCATGTGGTGAGTAGCCTTACTTGAAAGATCTTCATTGTAAATCTCTTTTATGAATTGTGCCCTCATTCATTCAACGGTGAAATTTTCTTACTGGGAAAGATAAGATCATATACTTCCTGAAAAACAAGTATAATTTCTCACTCATTACATGGAACCATGAGCTCATTTTAAAGATCCTTTTTGATTTCCAAAGATGAAAAGTCAGAAGAAGAGAATGCTTTCCAAGACCTAGAACCACAAATTCTGGTTTTGCTTTTCTTCCTCCATCATTTCTGCTACAATTTAGACTCAGGATCTTAAAAAATGGAAGAGACTTGAGAAACTTGGCTGGTGTCACTTCACAGAGCTCCAGACCAACAAGGTGGCACTCCTGAAGTCACCTGGTGGTTGGAAATGTATGCCCAGGTCCCCAACTCTCCTTTCACTCTGAGCCACACCTTCAAGTATGGAAGCCCCAGAGTTAATACCTATCCTTTTCCTCCATCTGAACCTAAAAATACCCACAATTTGGCGTCAAGGGTCATGAAGTAAAAAGTCCAAAGTGTCCATTGACGTGGGCATCGCTGACTATCCTGAAGTCCCACCAGCACAGAAGGGCAGGGCAGCAGGGCTGGACCATGAGGCTAGGCTTGGACAGTGCCCACGCCTGGGGGCTGAGTGGAAGCCTCTTTCTCATTAGGTGGGGGCATCACCGTGTCTCCCCACATCCCTATACACTTCCGGCCATAGGTCCTTACCTATACAGAATCACGGTGCTACCTGGTAGCCCTAAGAGTGGTTTGTGCTGGGGTTTTCCCAGGTCAGTCCCATGTAGCTCCTGTCTCTCCCGTGGTGTGACAACCCATAACCCCTGCACCTATCCTGAACACAGCCTGGAGAGACACAGGGAGGAGATTCCAATTCAGGGTATGGAAAAGCAGGCAGGGTGGGGAGGCTGACACAGAAAGTGATCTTATTTATTTATTTTATTGTTTTGCAGAGAGTGATCTTCATAAAAGAAGGAGGTTCTGCCATAAGCAGAGACTCACTGCAAGTCCAGCCCAGAATCCCTTCATAGCCTCTCACACCGAGGAAGCAAGCAAGATACCAGCTACAGCCTTGAGGAAGTTTTGTTACCAAACCTGCTTCATGGCAAAACTTGGAAACCAATGGAAGGGGGAAATAGGATACTATAAGAAGATGGAATCAAAGCACATTTAATCAAAACTTGACCTCAGGGGTCTGTTCAGGTTTCACTCACCTGCTCTGCTAATTAAATCAATGAACAAATGTGCATTTTTCTTTTTAAAAGGCTGCACTTGTAGATGTGACAGAGCTAAGGCAGAAATGAATTGTGTGAAGCTAATCAGGCACAAACGGTGCTAGGTGTGGTTAGGTTACCTGGTTTACCCCTTCTATTGTACTGATCCCAGAAAAGCTATGTGGCCGTTAGCATGCAGATTCAGTTCTCCTAATTAAGCACCTAATTAAGAACTTATGCAAAAGTCCTCCCGTGGGGCACCTGTTAAGAGGGTCATGCATTTCCTGCGGGCCACCCTCTACGTGCCCACACCCCATCCTGGGCTGCTTCCCTCTCCTCCCTCCCAACCACAGCGTCTGGCTCATTGTTGTTCCACAAGTCATTTGCTACTATTAATAGATCAAGTTCCATGAATAATTTACTGTTTCAAATATAAATTATTGGGAACTCAAGGTTATTTATTCCCTATCATCACATTGCTGTGACTCACTTGCATTCCAACACACTTCCTTGAGAGAAAGAGTGATCGTGGTGGGGTTAAGTAGCAGGCCAGGAACAGGTCACACAGAACAACTCATGGGGCCTGGGGATCTGTCCCCATGATAGGTGCTATGACAGAAAAAAGGCATAAACTTGCTTCCAGAAAACAAGACATCAGACCTTTAATTCTGAAATTTCATTAAATACAATAATCAGTTTTTGAAAAAAACCACAAAACAAAACAGAAACCAGCATCATCTCTGTCTTCCAGGAGCTAATAACATAAAGACATGGAGACTTAAGTTCAGTGATAGATGCAGATGAAACCATGGGTGTTCCACCACCACATCCCTTCTTTCCAGACTAATGCTTCTATGAGTCAAATGCTTGAGCCACACAGGATATTGTAGCACCCAGATGTAGCAGAAGCTGCAGCAGCATCTGCAGTAGAGGAAAGAAGGTTGAGTCCTTCACGTGTCCCAGGCACTTTATAAGGGCAGGCTCATTTGAGCCTCACAATAATCCTTTAAGGTGGATGCTATGATTATCCCCATTTCATAGATGAGAAAACTGAAGTTCAGAAAGCTGAGGCAATTTGCCCAGGCTGCCAGAGTTAGTAAGTCACGTGCCTGGGAAGTATCACTGCATTGTAACCACTACACTGTTCTGCCTACCCAAAAGAAAAGGTGCCAGGGAGTGAAAGCCACCTCAAATGTTTGCATAGGGCTCCCTTAGCCTGGAAGACCTTTCCTGCGCTTCTCCCCTTATGAAAATGCTCCACATTCTCCAAAGCACCATCTGCACCCCTCCTTCAGTAAGACTCCTCCCGGTCAGAGCCAATTCTCCTGTCCTCTGTTGATACCTCTGTTGCATCCCTTATGCATTTCTCTGTCTGCACATGGGACTGCCTTCTTTTTCTTTTGGAGTTTTGTGCAGATTCTGCAAGTAGAACAGAGATATCCTCAAGACCTACAACGCAGAATTTCTCTCTCATTCAGCAGGCTGTATCTCAGGTCTTGGTCTACCCTCAAATCATAGCAAAGGGGTTTTGCACAAAGCAAGTGCTCAGTGTGTTTGCAGAGAGAGGTTTATCAGAGGAACATGCAGGTCTGACAATTAAGTTCTTGAACTTATCTAAGAAAAAGTGCTACACCTTGGTTGCTGAATATCACTATGGTCACCTTTGAAGTGCTCCTCTTGGGAAGCTGTACACCAACGTCAGCCCCTAGTTCACCCTTAAGTGCAATTTTAGAACTCTGTTTCTGGAATGACCATCAGAGCTGTCATCAAAGGTCTGACAAGTAAGTTCTCGAATTTGCCACTGTACACTTACGTTGGCAGCACTGTACAAACAACTCAGTAAGGTTTCATAACCTTGGTGTATCTGTTTCTCACAGCTGTGTTCATGTCAACATGTGGTGGTGTCTTGCTGAATGGCGTTCGTTATTGTCATTGTGTCTTTATGTGCTGTACAACATCTCTGATGGTCATTCCAGAAAAAGAGTTCCAAAACTGCTTTGAAGGCTGGACTAGGGCTGGCATTAGTACATAGCTTCCTAAGGGTAGCGCTTTGAAGGTGACCACAGTGAGGCATGTAGCACTTTTTCTAGGATGAGTTTGTGAACTTAACTGTCAAATATGGACTTTGGACTAAAAAGACTAGGCTGAAACCTCAGAACCTTCACGACTTAGATGAGCAAATTTGAACAAGGTATTTAATCTCTGTAAGCCTCTTTTCTCTTCTGTAAAAAATGGAGGTAATATGCACATCACATACTTGTTGATTAGATTAAACAAGATTGGGTGGCCTCAACCTGCCAACAACTCCCACACTACTCTGGCTCTATCTTCAATAAACTCTGAAGATACTTCTGACCATATAAGTGCAAGAACTCTGTGAATATCAAAGGAGAAAAGAGACCCAAGACACCACCCTTCTTCCCTCCAGAAACTTACAAAGAATGAAAATATTGAAGTCAGCAACCAAGGTGATAGATAATAGGGAAGGTATCAGGAGTCAACATATAATTAATTGACAAGTAAACAATATTAGTTCATAATTATGACGGGAGTTTATAAAAGGCAAAAACATTTTGTGCTGGGGTGTCAGGGGAACCTTCCTTGAGAAAGTAGACTCTGGGTTGAATCTGAAGGATAATTATAAGCCTGAGACCTGCTCTGGGCACAGTTCTTGTATGGTAGGAGTGGGAGACTTGACCCCCCCATAAGGATGGAGTAGGGGACACACAGGAGAGGGAGGGATATGGGGCATCAGGAGCCAGGTGTCAGAGTCCTTCTGAGGGCTGGGCACACAAGCTCTGCCCAACAGACACTCAGCTCCAGCTGCAACTTCCAGGCAACAAGTTGGATCTGTGGTTGCCAGACAGCATGATCCCCCGCCCCCCAGGGAAGATAGAAATTGGGAATTCTATGCAAAATCTCACTATTTTGAAATGTTTATAAAAATTTGAAAACCTTAAAAAATACTTCCCATGATTCAGTGCTCATAGCTCAGCAGTTAGGGCGCCAGCCACATGCACCAGGGCTGGTGGGTTTGAACCTAGTCTGAGCCTGCTAAACAAACAAACAAAAAATAGCCAGGCATCGTGGCTGTTACCTGTAGTCCCAGCTACAAAGGAGGCTGAGGCAAGAGAATCGCTTAAGCCCAAGAGTTTGAGGTTGCTGTGAGCTATGATGCTATGGCACTCTACCAAGACAACACAGTGAGACTGTGTCTCAAAAAAAAAAAAAAAAGAAAAATACTTCACAGATCAAACAAGACACAAGCTCAGGCTGGATTCAGCTTGTGAAGCACCGTTTAGAATCTCTGCTTTGGAAAATTCAGGGAAAGAAGAGGGTGGAAAAAGCTGTTCAAGTTATTTGAATGCCAGGCTCAAAAATTTGGAGGTTTTTCTTAAACAAAATACAGGACTCACAGGAAGATACCAGCCACCATTCTTCCATTTAGAACCCCCAAAAGGAGGAAAAATAAGAAGTTATTTTGTTTACTCTAATTTTTATCGTCATAAGTTTTTCTTGTTTATCTCTCTTTATTGGTTTTGCCTAAGAAACATACTTCACTTAAAATTATCATAATGATCTCTGTTTTGTTTACTTGCAAAGGGATGAAACAGACTAGTTCCTACCTCTTGTGTCAGTTTCAATGTTTTAATTTTAACATTAACATCATGTCTTAGTAACTTCATCTGTAAATGGAAAGACTTAAATTGGATAATATTTAAGGTCACTTCATGTTTTACCATTCTGAGAGCCCATGACTCTATCTAGAAGAAACTAAATTAATTCTTAATTGATGGGTACTACAAATAGAACTTAAAAAAAAAAAAAAAACTAGCAATTTCAGTTTTTAAAAAGCTTAATCTTGGCCAGCATGGTGGCTCACACCTGTAATCCCAGCACTCTGGGAGACCCAAGCAGGTGGATTGCCTGAGTTAAGGAGTTCGAGTCTAGCCTGAGCAAGAGTGAGACCAGTCTCTAAAAATAGCCAGGTGGTGCGGCCAGTGCCTGTAATCCCAGATACTCGGAAGGCTGAGGCAAGAGAATCACTTGAACACAAGAGTTTGAGTTTGCTGTGAGATATGATGCTACAGCACTCAACCGAAGGCGAAAAAAATAATAATAGTAAAAACAAAAACCTTAATCTTAATTTCATTTGCTTTTTTTTCAATGATCCCAAATAAGATTGTATCATCACTCTCAATTTACAGAGAAAAAAGCTGATGCCCAGGCAGGTTAAGTGACTCATGACCACACAAGGATCAGGGGCAGAGCTGGAGTTGCCACCCAGATTCTGCCTCTCTGTCCTGTCCTTGGGCACTAAAACCTCAAAGAAAAGACTGAAATATAAGTCCCTAAGCCCTCTTGTGGGGGGCAGTCTTTGGTTTCTGAGTTGCATTTCATGAATCTGTGGAGGCCACCTAGAATCCTTTCTGGACCAAGGCTGGGCTGGGTGTCTGGGAGTGCCCAGCGTCTGTCCTTACCTCACTCAGCAGGCCGTCTTCTAAGTTCCCCTCAGTAATGGATTTCATGGCTTCTTGGTTAATCCTGAGTAGAACCACAACTTCTGGGTGTTTCCTCAGCGGAGCTGTGGGCAGCTGTCCCAGTAATGTCAGTCTCTGGATGCTAAATTCCTCTGGACATGTGTACGTGGACCAGACTTGCCTCCTCAACTCTTCACTCAGGTTCTTATTTCCAAATTGTGAGACTCCTTCTGCAATCTTTCTGGGATTTTTTTTAAAAAAGGAATTTTAAAAGAAGAGTTAATGAAATGGAATTTCATTAATTTTACCCTATTTAGTTCTGTTGACTGGTGCTTAGAGTAGAGAACAGTTTTTCAAGTTGTATTTCTCACACAAAGGCTTAAAAGCTGCAAGACAGAAACACCCTGGATGTGGTGACGCCTTTTTATGCTCTTGCCCTGATACTAGAAGCACCCTGCAGCTCCGTGTCTTAGATCTCCTCCTCCTTATCCTGTTGACTGTAAATATCCCTTGCTCTGCAGTCCAGAAAATCCCACAGATTGATTTACCTTCTTTACAATAAACAAATAAGAAACTGCCAAACGACCAGCCTAGTACCCATCATTATGCCTACAAACAAGTGATCAGGGCTTGTCAACCAGAGCAGGGCGCACAGTTGAGCTGGAAAAGGGGACGCAGACGCACACGGACACACAGACGTGCGCGCACACACACACACACACAGGCAGGGCAGGGATCCTTCTGCTCACCTGCTGACCTTTAAATGTAATTTCCCTCTTCCCACTTGAAAGCTGGCAGTAAAAATAAAGTCAGTGTAAACAGGCCTCTTGAGAGTGAAGGGAACACTCACATCTGGTTTTGCCAGCACAACTCACTTTGGAAAACAGCTCAGGCAGTAAATTCCTAGTCTGGCTGGCTGGGGCTAGTTTTACTACAGAAGAAAAAAAAAATTCACAATGGCCTGATCTCTCTGACGCTGGTAAGCATCACAGAATCTGCTATCAAGACAATCTAAAGAAATCACAGCCCTTCTGTGAGCACAGCTCACTTTTGAACAACTTCCCAAAGGTGTGTGTCTCTCCAAACCTACCTGAGAGTGCTTTCCCCGCCGGGGTAATTTGCATATCTTCCGTACTCTGCCCGGGGGAGGGCCGCACCCAAGCTCCACCCACCTATTAGCAACCCCCCACCCCCGCTGCTTTCAGGCCCTTTACTGACGCGTCTCCACCGCCAGAGCCCACAGCCTGGTAAACATAGCTCGGTGCCCTCCAATACCCCCTCAAAACCGCCTTGATTTTCCATTGGCTTCTATATGTGATTCTGAATCTCCTTTTTATATCAAATGTTCTCAAACATTTCACAATCTTATTCCCTTGGCTTCTCTTACCACTATTAGTTTCTCACAGACAGAACAAGAGCCTCTTGCTCTGAACTTGCAACCCAGAATTCTCTCTCTGCCTCCCTTTCAACTTCACCAGAATCCTCCCTTTCCTCCCACACGCTCTTCTTTCTGTCCTGGCTTCTGCTTTCACCATAGTCACCAACTTGGGAGTCCCTTTCCTGTGGGAAGGCCTTTTCTAGTGTTCTAGGATCACCCCAGCCTCCTATCATCAGGGCCATCGGCTTTCGTCATTTTTGTACCTCTTGTCACCCTTGTGTGGTTGCCCCAGTATTGCAGCTGATCAAAATGTTGTAACTAGAATCTTCTCTTGGCCTAACATCCAGGGATGCTTGCCAGATGTGAGCAGGGAAAACAACCTGCCGGGCCAGAGGAGCATCCTGGGAGAAGGAGAAAGAGAAGCTTGGGCCCAGGGCAGCAATTACAGACTGACTGTACCAGGATGTCGCCAGGACACCGGCGCCTAGCGAGCACAAGCTGCTTCCTTACTCCGTGAGAGAGCGCCTAATGGGCAGAGGCTCTGGGATCTAGAGCTGTCCCACAGGCACAGGCCTATCTGACAGATTGATGAAGATAAGATTTTTTTGTAGATAGAAATCTCCGACTAATTGAATATTGGATCAGCAAAAATGGACCCAGCGACAGTGTGCCAAGGCAGGCAGCCACAGAGGGAAATTCAAAGTTAACTCCAATTTTCCTCCTTCCTCCGGAAAGAAATATCCTCATTTCTCATGACTCATGCCAAATCCAAGCATGAGGAAATATAAGCCAGCTTCGGCTCAATTTCTGTTGTGAGGACTAAGAACTTGTGTTTTCAAGTCAGCTTAACAAGGTATTAACGTGGCTAACTTAACCCTTACCATGCAGAGGAGAAGTCCTGGAGAGGCAACGATCAGGCTTACCCTGGGTTATCAGCAGAAGTGTTGGTTCCTGATCTACTTAGTGGCCAAGATTTTCATCCCAACAAGGAAAAAGGTTAGCTTGATCCAAATCAATCTTACATATGCAAATCTGTTAACGTTTGCCAGGGTTACAAATGGCTGACTCAAGATTTCTAATCCTCGGATGACTCAAATCTGACAACGCAGAAAACCAGGCAGAGATAGTCATCTGTGCTGTCATGCAGCCCACAGGAGTGGATAATCCAGGGCAAGGACCACATGAATGCTGTATCACCAGGGAAGCCACAGAACCTAGCAGAGAAATGAGCCTCCATAAATATTATCAGGTGTTTACTTGATTGCATTAAACATTAAAGTGCTCTTCTCATAAATAATATATTTTAAGTTGGACAAGATCACTCTATAAACATGCACCCATGACCTCTTAAATTATCCCCTGTTGCACCATAAGCTCCTTGAAGGAAAAGATTTACAGTGTTGGAAACAATATTTGACACAGAGCGGTTGCTTAGTAAATGACTGGACAAACAAATGTGTGCATGAATTAATGAATGAATGAGGGTGGCCCCTTTGGTTATTTCTTGAATAAATTACTATCTTCCTTTGTTGAATGACTGGCATAAAAGAACTTAGCATAGTACTTGGCACCTATTATGACCTTTGCAAATGTTTGTCTTTATACTCCTGTGCTCCATTTCATCCAACAAGGAAACAGACCCTCCTTTTAATGAATGTGCATAATTCTCCTGGGCTCACCTGGTGGGTAGGATCTTACACTGGCATTCACAGTTCCACCACCAAGCTAGTCTCCTTTCCTTTCATACCAGACATGGAGACTGAGATTGTTTGAACTTGATATTTTGTCTAGGACCAGAGGTAGGGGATCCTAAACTTAAATGCCCACGTGGGCCAGGTGGTAATAAAGTAAATTAGCATAGGGTAGAGCAATGAAAAGGATCTGTGGTAGATTCAAGAATATATGTCCTGCCCAGGGCAGTCTAACTTGTTGGGTTTTTTCATTTGTCTTTTGTGTTTGTGAGTAGCACTGCACACCAGCCACAAGTCCCACCCCCTTCACTACATTCCCGTAATGCTAAAATAGTTGCAGTTCCTGAAAGACACTCCCGCCCTCATCTGTATTCTCTGGACCTTTACACAGACAATGTCCTCTGCTCAGGAACCTTTTTACCTTTCACCCTGGTCACTGAACTAACTCTTATGTAACCTCCAAGATTTGTCTTAGCTGCCACCTGCTTGGAGGGACTTCTCTAACTCTCTAGGCTGAGTCGGAGACCCCATATGATGCTCCTAGGCCCCCCGGTGCTAAACGCCTACTTTAGCTCTTATCACTCTGCATTTTGCTGATTTTCTTGAATCTATCCCTTCTCTGTTGCACCATAAGCTCCTTGAAGAGGAAGATTTACAGTGTTGGAAACAGTATCTGACAGGTAGCAGTTGCTTAGTAAATGAATGAACAAATGAACACATTCACAAATGAATGAATAGTGAGGGTGGCTCCTTTTGTTATTTCACAGTCTAGTCCCATTCTCTTTCCCATCTGCAGGCATAAGACAAAGTGATAACAGTAAACGTAGTCAGTGATTAAGCCCTCGTTGATTCATTTGGGAACAAAATTAACAAAAGTAGAGAAAGAGTAGGGGAATGTTCCTTAGAAAAGCTGACTTCAATTCAGGAAGAGTGATGATGCAATTGGATAAAACATCTCTGGACCTGAAAGAAGTCACACTTCACAGACTAAAGGTGTCAGGAACGCTGAAAAACTGCCCAATCATTAGAACATGTCATGTGGATCTTGGGAACGAAAAACTCATGGGTCTCTGTAAAAGTCATGACTCCTCTGGCCATTTCAATTACAAGTACATTATTTTTAGCTGCATTTATTATCCCAATACATCGAGAAAGGAGTAGTAGTCCCCCAATATCAGCCTGAAGGAAGAAAACAAGAGTTTACCCAACACCGATGGCTGTGCCATTTGCATAGCATGGGATCAACAAGAAAGAATGAGACATCATGAGTGCTGTCAGCTCCAGCCTTCTGTGCACTGAAACTGCCCTGTTTTGGGTTATAAAATACAGCAGAACCTCTGTAAGTTGAGCGCCCAACAGACTGTGACAAGCTGTCAACATACGGAGGTGGTCAACACAAAGAATTAGGCCTGCTGTACTGGAAGGTATATATACTTTCTGCCCATGGAAATTAGGTCAACTTAAGGAGGTGGTGAGGTAGAGAGGTGGTCAGCTATGGAGGGCCTACTGTAGTGCATAATAAATAACCCAAGTTCAGGCTGAGCAAAGGGAGACTCTCCGTTTCCATCTGCCCTGTCCCCGGCCATTTGTGTTTTTGTGCACTAGAAGGCCATTCTTATCTTCCTCACCGTAACGATGCCCTCTGGAAAGCTACCCAGAAACTTGTTTTTAACAGGGACCACTTGTCTACAGAACAAAACTCTTGGTACGGCTTGGATGACATCTTATTTTCAAATCCAATAGTAAAAGTGTTTTCATTTTCATATTTCCCTTCCTGGGAAAAAGGGGAAAAAAGAAGAGTTGGATTTTGATCTAAAACTTTGCTTTAAGGCAGGGCCACTCCTTTCCCTTTTTCCTGAGACACACGAGGCTGGCATAGTTTTCAGGGGATACCAACAGAAAAACACTCAGAGAGAGGAAGGTATTTTTGGAAGCAGACATGTTATTAATTTGTTATACAATGAAGCCAACTGGTAACTTTACTGAGCTTTTTACCTCCATTGCTGTGCAGCCGGAGTTAGGAGGTGGCAGGAAATAGCTGCTTAGAGGAGTTAATTGCTACCAGTTTGGGGACACATACATCAGATTTCGCTTCCCTTTGCCCTCTCTTGCTCATGACACATGACAAATATGTACACTTTTTAGTTTTAAAAGACCAAGAACAAAGATATAGACCCAGAGATGAATTGAACAAAATAAAAAGTCCAGTAATAGACTGACACAAATATAGCCGTTTGATCTTTGACAACATGTAAACACAATTCAGGGGAGAAAAGATATTCTTTTCAACTGATGGTTTTGGAACAATTTGTCATCCGCGGCCATCCATAGAAAAAGAAACAAATCTTAATATGAAGTTCACACCTTTTGTAAAGAATAATATAAAGTTAGTAGAGATCAACTCAAAATGAACTGTAGATCTAAAAAAAACCCATAAAACTATTAAAGGTGTTAGAGTAAAATATGTGGTAAATCTTAGTGACTAGGGCTACACAAAGCGTTCTTAGAAATGACCCCAAGTGAGTGATCCACAAACAAACAAAAAAAATTGGTAAATTGGACTTCATCAGAAAGCTCTTGTTCTTCCAAAGACACTGTTATGATATTAAAGAGATAAGATACAGAGGAGAATATATTTGAAAACTACGTCTTTAACAAAAGATTGTATATATCCAGAATAAAGAACTCGCAAACTCAATAATGAAAAATCAACACAATTAAAAAATGAGTAAAGGACTTGGACAGATCCTTCACCAGAGAGAATAGGAAAATGACCAGCAAGGGCCTCAAATGACACTCAACTTCATTAGCCATTAGGAAAAAGCAAACTAAAAACACAGTAAGATACCATCATTCACATACTTATTTACGGCTAAATTTAAAAGTCTGACAATATCATTGCTTCCTAGTGTACAGAATAACTGGAACTCTTATCCACATTTTCTTATGAAAAGGCAAAATGATTTAACCAATATCTGGAAAATGATTAGTAATTTCTTATAAGATTAAATATAATCCCCACTCTTAAGTATAAACCCTAGGGAAATGAAATTTGGTTAAAAAAAAACAACCTGGGCCTGAGCGTTCATACTTTTATTTGTGATGGCCCCAGCTGAGCACCATCCCAGTGTTCTTCAAAAAATAAATGGATAAACAAACTGGGGCACGACCATATCATGAAATACTATTCAACAATAACAAGGAGGGAACTATCAATACACATAACTTGGATGAACTTCGAAGATGTGCTGAGTGAGAGAACCCAGTTCCAAAATGTTACACACTACGTCACTTGATTTATTCTGCCGTCTCAAAAAGGCTGAGCTACCGGGCTGGAAAACACATCACTGTCGCCAGGTAACTATAAAGAAATGCTGTGAAGGAATTTTTTAGGATCGTGGAACCATTACGTAGTCTGACTTGAGTGTTGGTTTCACAAATCTATACATGTATTAAAATTTGTGGAACTTTTCCCCAAAAGAAAAGAAGTAAGTTTCACCATAAGATAATTTTAAATGAGTAGGGCGCTGGCCCCATATACTGGAGGTGGTGGATTCAAACCCGGCCCCGGCCAAAAACTGCAAAACAAGAAAAAAAAAAAGATAATTTTAAACTGAAGATACTCAAGAATATTGATTATAATGAAATTAGCAGTTTCTTCACAGATAATATTTTCTGTATTATTTTATTGGAAAATGTAGATTTTGAATGAAGTAATCCAATAGTGTCTGTTCTGGTCTCTCATTATTAGATCTAAAATATATTACTAATTATTAAAATGCCAATGATGATTGGAAACTTTAAAACTAGGCTCAGTGCCCATAGCCCAGTGGTTGCAGCGCCAGCCACATACGCTGAGGGTGGTGGGTTCGAACTTGCCCCAGGCCAGCTAAACAACAATGACAACTGCAATAAATAGCTGGCTACTGTCGTCCCAGCTACTTGGAAGGCTGAGGCAAAGAATCGCTTCAGCCCGAGAGTCGGAGGTTGCTGTGAGCTGTGACACCTCAGCACTCTACCAAGGGTGACATAGTGAGACTCAGTCTCAAAAAAA
>CAUYON010060751.1:0-29848 GCA_963573935.1 Arctocebus calabarensis
TTGCAGCCCAATTCATAATTGCTAAGTCATGGAAGAAGCCCAAGAGCCCATCGATACACGAATGGATTAATAAACTGTGGTACATGTATACCATGGAATATTATACAGCCTTAAAGAAAGAGGGTGACTTTTCCTCTTTCATTTTTACATGGATGGAGCTGGAACATGTTCTCCTTAGCAAAGTATCTCTAGAATGGAAAAAAAGTATTCAGTGTATACACCCCTAATATGAGACAAATTCTTTATCGTTCAAGAGAAGACTACAACCCATTTATTGCACAGGAAGATGGGGACAGGGGAGAGGGAGGGAAGGGGAGGGATAGGGTAGGGGGAGATGGGACAAAGGGTGAGATCACATGTGTGGTACATATTTGAAGGGTCAAGAGAAAACTTCTAAATAAGGATCAAAAATGTTTTCATATAGTAAATGAGAAAATATCATGAACAGTATGTCAATCAGGTTGATAAAATAGCTCAGATTGCATGTGAAGTCCCCACACTGTACCCCATGGTTGAACTAATGTACACAGCTATGATTCAATAAAAAAAAAAAAGTGTCATTCCTTCCTTGTTGAGTTTTAAAAAGACCATGAGTGTCATAAGGTCTAGGAAGCCATAAATTGGAACACTAGGTTCAAACCAGCTGACTCCCCTCATTAGAGGAAGACTTGGGATATATGTCCAATATTCATATGATTGAGCACTTACCTGTGTAGTGAGAAAAGCTATTATTGCCAAAAAAGGATTAGGAGCATTCATTTGTTGTTGGTTTGAGCAATAATATCTTCTGCTCGACGGCAGAATTTCTTCACCTGTCCCCATGTTCAGTTGTTGGCTTCCTTTTTGCAAAGACGAGTTGTTCACTGTTTCTTCTGGGACACATTCAGGCTTATCTTGGAAAATGGTCTCGTCAGGGTTTGAGGGTTGGTTTCCTGCAGATGAGGTCCCTTTGGGGCCATGACGAAGCTTTAAGGATTTGTCAGGTACCCCCAAATAAGAATTTCTTGTGGAGATACAAGCATAACCTCTTCCCCATAAAATGACATTTGGTGGTATCCACTTATTAGTCTGAGTGTCTTTGTAAAACACAAGTTGATTTAAAGGGGTAGAAATAACTTTAACCCAGTGCTTGTGAGCTGGAGTTTCATAATCATCATTCATATTCAAAAAAAGTTAAAAGTAAATAAGGCAGAATGTAATCTATTCCTGGGGGTAATGTTATACTGTTCTCCCCTGATTTTTTGTTTTAGAAGCATGTTTTTAAGTGTTTTATTTTGTCTTTCAATTATATCTTGACCAGTGCTATTGCCTGAGAGTCCAGTAATGTGTTTAATACTATGTAATTGAAAAAAGTTTGATATTTATTAGAAACATGCAGAACCATTATCTGTTTTAATTGAATGTGGCTTTCTCATAATAGCAAAAGCTTCAAGAAGATGGGAAATAACAGTGTCTGTATTTTCAGAAGTAAATACTGATGCCCAAGAAAAATGAGAATATGTATCTATAGAATCATGGACATATTTAAGACGGCCAAATTTTGGAACTTGAGTAACATCCATTTGTCTTAATTGGTTAGATTGGAGACCTCTTAGATTAACACCAGAGGGTAAAAGGTGGCATTATTAAAGACTTATAAGTGGGGCAAGAGTGAACAGTAGCTCTTGCTGTGTGCCATGTAATACCATGTTGCACTTTTAAAACTTGAGTATTATTATGGTGTAAGGAATGTTCTAGATTAGCAGCTTGTAGTGATCCAATTAAATGATTAATAGCAGCATTACCTTCAGAGAGAGGTCCAGGCAGATTAGAATGAGCTCTTATATGGGTAATATTTAAAGGTTGCTCCTTAGAGTGAATGAGTTGTTGTAATCTAAAAAATAAAGTAGCTAATGCTGATTCATTCCAAGGGAGGGTAACTTTTTCTATGTTTTGTACTACTTGGACACAATACTGAGAATCCATTGTCACATTTAAATCAATGTTAGGAAAATCAGTTAAAAGTAATACAATAGCAAATGATTCAGCCTTTTGTACAGATTGATAAGGAGATTGCTGGGTCCTATAATTATGAGGTCCTAAGTAACCAGAAACACCCATTTTATTAGTATCAGTATAAAATGTAGGAGCATTAGCTATAGGTTCTTTTTTTTTTTTTTTTTTTGAGACAGAGCCTCAAGCTGTCACCCTGGATAGAGTGCTGTGGCATCACAGCTCCCAGCAACCTTCAATTCCTGGGCTCAAGCGAGTCGCCTGCCTCCACCTCCCAAGTAGCTGGGACTACAGGCACCCGCCACAACGCCCGGCCATTTTTTGGTTGCAGCTGTCATTGTTGTTTGGCGGGCCGGGCTAGATTCAAACCCGCCAAGCTCAGGTGTACGTGGATGGTACCTTAGCCCGTTGAGCCACAGGCGCTGAGCCAGCTATAGGTTCTTGTTTAACAATTTGAGGTAATATCTATGAAGTATTCTTTAAGAATTGTAAACGTTTATCTGTGGGGTAATGATTGTCAATTTCACCTATGAAGTCAGCAAGTGCCACTTAACAATCTTTAGAATAGGTAAATAAATTATTTATTTCTTGATTAGTTAAAGGAAGAACAATTTTATCAGTATCATGTCCTGCTAATTGTCTTAACCTGAAATGACCTTTTAAAATTACATATGATATTTTTTGGATAGAGGTTTCTATTTTCATAGTTGCTTTGTGTGGAAGAAAACATCATTCTACAAAGGCTTCCTTTTGTGCTAAAATTCCAGTGGAGGAATGTTCAGAAGTAAAAACATATAAAATAAAACATAAAAAGTCAATGATTCTATCAAGCTGGGCTTCCTGTATATGTTTTTCTAACCATTGTAATTCCTTTCCAGCTTCCTTTATAAGTTGCCTTGAACTATGCAAAGTTGGATCCCCTTCCCACAAGAAGAATAAATGAGTTAGTGTATAAGTAGGTATTCCTAGTACAGGCCTAACCCAATTTATATCTCTTAATAATTTTTGAAAATCAGTTTTTCATTTTTTTTTTTTTACATTTCTTTGAATACTTAGTGGTCCTCACTCTTTTTTATTATTATTATTAAATCATAGCTATGTACATTAGTGCAATCAAGGGGTACAATGTGCTGATTTCATGTACAATCTAAAATATTTTCATCAAACTGTTCAACATAGCCTTCATGGCATTTTCTTAGTTATTGTATGTTATGTTATTTATATCCTGCTTTTGATGAATTTCTTCTTATTTAGATTTTTTGTGAAATTATATGCTGAGCTGATAAATTATATCCTAAATAAGTCCATGGTTCTTTTGTTAGAACCTTTTATGGAGCAATATGAGGACCAAAATTAGTAAGATATTAACAAACTTTAGAATACATTTTTTGTAACTCTTCATATGAAGAGTGAGAAAACAAGGTATCATCCATGTAATGTAAACAAATTCCTTCTGGGAATTCTTTGTGTACTAAATCTGAAGGTTGCTGTACAAATAACTGACAAAGAGTAGGGCTATTTAACATGCCCGGTGGTAAAACCTTCCACTGATAATGCTAAGCAGGCTGATTATTCTGAGTAACCAGATATTTCACAATTGTAACACTTTGTTTTAGTAGAAGTGGCTGTGCCCTTAAGAGCAGCTGCCAGTAAATTAGCCTGAAAAGTTCCAGAGCTTACATCTCTGCAGGCTTGTATGTAATGATCAAAAGTCACATTTTCCTGAATTTTTATTCCTGCTAAAGTCTTTTTACAGTCAACATTAGAATTTTTATATGCAAGTAAAAATAAAAGCATATTTTGTGCCTCTGAACCATTAAGTTTTCTTTGACTAGCTGACTGCAAGTAAGTTAAAAAATCAATATATGGTTTATTAGGTTTTTGAAGGATTTTTGTAAAAAAAATTCTTATTTTTCCCTTTTCATCCAATTCTTGCTATGTCAGGTAGTAAATTTCATGAATTTGTGCCAGCAGTTCATTAGTATAATTATACTGCGCTCTTACTTCAGAATGCATTCCTGTTCCTGTTAACTGCATAAAAACAAATGTAGGTGGATTTAAAGCTCGATTATGGAGAGTCTGTTTTTGAGCCTCTTCTCTCTACTAAGATTTAAACTGTAAATACGACTAGGTGATAATGTAGTTTGAGCCAAAGTAATCTAATCCATAGGGATTAATAAATGGTTTTCACAGTATTACTTTAAAATTCCTTGCACATACGGAGAATTAGGTTGATAAGCATTTATAGCTTTTTTTTTAAGTTTAAAACTTTCATATCAGCATGAAAATGAGCAATCTCAATATTACCATTGTCAATAGGAGTTCTGATTATAGGAAAAGAAAATGAAGTAGACATTGTGGAAACAGGAGGGTTTTGAGAAATTTGAGAATTTGGTTTAGCTTCATGTAAGATATTATACATATTTTATTGATAAGTATAATATCTACATGGGCTCTAATGGGAAATTGAATACCCTTCCTACTTAGGTATCTGGTAGGGGAGGGAGCTGCCATGGAGCAGAAGACAAAGGATTTGGAATAAGATTATCAACAACTTTACAGTAATGAGTTAAAAGCTTTTTATGTTTTGATACTTCATTTTCTGATACAATAGTAAGAGTTTTATCAGAGTTACTATTCTCTGTTTGAGAATCTTCTGTTTCTGTTTTACTTTTTTCTGAGTGGCTTTTAAGAGGAACATCACATATAGGTTCCTCTACTTTTGGTCCCGCTTTCAACGGTGGAACAGCATCATGCTCTGCATCAGAACTAGAATGTAAGGGTTGCAACGCAATAGTGACTAAATGATAAGCTGTCCAGACTTCTGTATCAATACAATCAATGTGTTGATGGGCACGGCAAAGAGCCCTACGAACTTTCTTTCAAAATTTTAAATTTAGCTGTTTTTTCTGATCTGGGGTAAACCAATAAAAATGTTTGGCTATAACCTGATACAAACATTGCAATGTTCCTCTTTTGACTACTGATTCAGTAGTTTTTAACAAAGATTTCAGTAAAGCAATATGCTGTTCCTCTGCAGATGGAAGAACATTTCTATCTTAATATGTCAAAAGTCTCACATACTTACTGCATGTAGCTTTTCCTTTTGATTACAGTGTACCTAACTAGACTTAAGTGATTATCCATTTGGCAAGGAGCTTGGCACAAAGACATGGGCCCTTACTGTCCATGAGATGCTTATCCTGTCACCTAGGCCAGATTGTGGCCATAAATAGTGTTGCAGAGGATAAGATCAGCACTGAAATTTTATGTTTAAGTGGGGGATCTGCAGCTTGCTCAGGCCTGCAGCCCCTTGGTTTATTTCTTACAAACTTATATACTCTTAACAACACTAAAGTCTGCAGTACACTTGATAATAGTAAACCAGTTGGCAGCAATTGGTCTATGAGATACAAGTACACAGAAACCATGCAGAGCAGCCATAAAAACTTATTCAGCCATTTGTCTGTAAACAGCGGGTGCAAACTTTAATTGAGATGTGCATTAGGTTTTCTTACTTTCTACTTTCAAGGTCCCTTCCAGGACATTCCAGAGGCAGCCAGACTTTGCTTCCAAAATCTGCCTCCTGAGTTGCTTGCTACTCAATTTGGAGGGTCTTAAAGGAACATTGCTTCATGTGGACTCTGTGAAAGCTTCTTTAAACATAAGTCAATGGCAATTTAAATTACATTGAGGAAGTTTTAAAAATGTCCACTGGACTTTAGAAAAATTAGATACGCAAAATACTATCTGGCTTATCAATACTCTCAAGTAAGGTGAATGGCTTAAATTGCTTTCTAAAGAGGCACAGGTTGGCTGACTGGATACAAAAACTCAGGCTAGACATATGCTGCATTCAAGAATCTCAACTTATGTTAAAAGATAAACGTAGACGCAGGTTAAAGGGATGGTCATCTATACTTTAGGCAAATGGAAATCAGAAAAAAGCAAGTGTTTCAATTTTATTTGCAGATAAAATAGGCTTTAAACAAATAAAAGTAAGAAAGGATAACAATGATCACTTCATATTTGTTAAGGGCAATACTCAACATGATGAGATTCCAATTAGTAACATTTATACACCCAACCAGAACGTGCCACAATTTATAAGACAGATTCTAACAGACATGAGCAACTTGATTTCCTGAAACACCATAATTGTCAGAGAATTTAACACTCCTTTGGCAGTATTAGATACATCCTCCAAAAAGAAGCTAAGCAAAAACATTTTAGACTTAAACTTAACCATCCAACATTTAGATTTAACAGACATCTACTGAACATTTCATCCTAACAAAACTGAATACACATTCTTCTCATCAGTGCATGGATCATCCTCAAAAACTGATCACATCTTAGGTCACAAGTCTAACCTCAGCAAATTTAAAAGAATAGAAATCATTCCTTGTATTTTCGTGGACCATCATGGAATAAAAGTTTAACTCAGTAACAAAAGGAATCTGCATATGCATACAAAAACATGGAAACTAAATAACCTCATGCTGAACAATAGCTGGATCATAGATGAGAACAAGAAGGAAATTACCAAATTTTGGGGACAAAACAATAATGAAGACACGAACTATTAGAACCTCTGGTATACTGCAAAAGCAGTCCTAAGAGGGAAATTTATAGCATTGCAAGCCTTCCTCAAGAGAACAGAAAGAGAGGAAGTCAATATAATACATCACATAATCAAATTTAAAAGAAAGACCATATGATTCTCTCAGTTGATACAGAAAATGCTTTTATTTTCTTTATGTGATGTGCTTTATTCTCTTTATTTTTTTTATTGAATCATAAATGTATATAATAGTTCAATCATGGAGTACAGTGTGCGGGTTTCATATACAATCTGAGATAATTTCAGCCACCTTTTAGACATAACATTTGTGAGATTTTCTCATTTACTGTGTCAAAACATTTGTGTTCTGAATTTAGTAATTTTCTCCTCACCCTTCAAGGTTCAGAAAAAGCTTTTGATAATACCTAGCATTCTTTCATGATCAGAATGCCTAAAAAATAGGTATAGAAGTAACATTTCTTAAACTAATAAAGGCCATCTACAGCAAACCCACAGACAACATTGTAACTAATGGAGTAAAAGTGAAATCATTTACACTCATATCTGGAACCAGGAAAGGATGCCCACTGTCTCCACTGCTTTTTAACACTGTGATGGAAATCTTAGCCACCACAATGAGGCAAGAGAAGGCAATCAAGGGGATTCAAATAGGACTAGAGGAGATCAAACTGTCACTCTTCACAGATGATATGATTATATATCTGGAAAATCCCAGGGACTCAATTACAAAACACCTAGACATGATCAGGAACACAGCAACATCTCAGTATACAAAATTAACACTCACAAATCTGTAGCCTTTATGTATACCAACAATAGTCAAGGGAAAAACAAAAAAAAAAATCAAGGACTCTATTCCCTTTACAATAGTGCCAAAGAAAATGAAATATCTGGGAGTGTATCTAACTAAGTATGTGAAAGATCTCTATAAAAAGAACTATGAAACTATGACAAATGAAATAGCTGAAGATATTAACAAATGGAAAAATATACCATGTTCATAGCTGGGAAGAATCAACATTGTTAAAATGTCTATACTACCAAAGCAATCTACAGATTTAACGTGATCCCTATTAAAGCACTTCTGTCATACTTTAAAGACCTGGAAAAATTAGTACTTCATTTTATATGGAAACAGAAAAAACCTCAAATTGCCAAGACATTACTCAGCAATAAAAACAAATCAGGAGGAATCACGCTTCTAGACTTCACACTATAGTATAAATCTATAGTGTTCAAAGCAACATGCTACTAGCACAAAAATAGAGATAGATGTATGGAACAGAATTTAAGACCAAGAGGTGAACCCATACACTTATTGGCATTTGATTTTTGATAAGCCTATCAAAAATATAAATTGGGGGAAAGATTGCCTATCCAACAAATGGTGCTGTGTGAATTAGCACCATGCTGGCTGGTGACCTGTGGCAAACTTAAACTGGACCTACACCTTTCTCTAACAAAAATTGACTCTAACTGGTTAAAGGAGTTAAACTTAAGACATTAAACTATAACAATTCTTAGAAAGAGTGCAGGGGAAATGCTTGAAAAAATTGGCCTATGAGAATACTTTATGAGGAGGACACCCTGGGCAATTGAAGCAACATCAAAATTACATTACTGGGATCTGATAAAATTAAAAAGCTTCTGCACTGCCAAGAATACACTAGGTAAAGGAAATAGACAGCCCTGAGAATGGAAGAGGATTTTTGCAAGTTATATTTCTGACAAAGGTCTAATAAACAGAATCCACAGAAAACTGAAATGTATTACAAAGAAAAAACAGGTGATCCCATTCCATTGTGGGCAAGAGATTTGAACAGAAGCTTCTCTGAAGAAGACTGGTGCATAATCTACAGACACATGAAAAAATTCTCATCATCTTTAATCATCAGAGAAAGGCAAACCAAAACCACTCTGAGATACCATCTAACTCCAGTAAGAGTATCCCATATCACAAACTCCCATAACTACAAATGTTGGCATGGATGTGGAGAAAAGGGAGCACTTTGGCATTGCTGGTGGGAATGCAAGCTAGTAGTTTCCTTTTGGAAGGAAGTTTGGAGAACACTCGGGGATCTAAATGTAGACCTGCTGTTTGATCCTGCAATTCCTCTTCTAGGTGTATTGTATATTCAAAGTACCAAAAATCATTTGGCAATAAAGATATTTGCCCGAAATTGTTCATTGCAGCTCAATTCATAATTTCCAAGTCATGGAAGAAGCCCAAGTGCCCATTGGCAAGTGCCCAAGTGCCCAATCTATCCATTGAATGGATTAATAAATTGTGGTATATGTATACCACAGGATACTATGCAGCATGTTTTAAAAAAGGAGATTTTACCTCTTTGAATGGATTAATAAATTGTGGTATATGTATACCATGGGATACTATGCAGCATGTTAAAAAAAAAAAAGGAGATTTTACCATTTATGTTTACATGGATGGATCTGGAACATATTCTTCTTAGTAAAGTTTCTCAGGAATGGAAAAGGAAAATATTCAATGTACTCAGTACTACTGTGAAATGAATTTATAATCACTCACACTTGCGTATGAAAAATGAAACACAACTATAGCATAGGATGATGGAGAGAAGGGGAAGGAGAAGAAAAGGGAGTAGGGTGGGTTCACAGCTGGAGAGTTATTAGGGAGCCACACTTAAGGAGCATGTTGCAAGTACAAGTTGTATCTATTAGGTGTAGAACATAAATGTCTTAGTACTGTAATGGTAAATGAGGTGAAGGCTATGTTGATAAGTAGGATGTAAGACTCCAACTTGTACAGGGAATCAACACATTGAATCCTATAATGGCATAAATATATACATTATCTATGTACAATGACTTAATAAAAAAAATAGAATGTGTGTGAATGGGTGAATGTGTGTGTCTCATAGAAAAATGTCCTGTACAGTTGGCCCCCTACACACTGCTTCTGCTATCCACCTCCTTGCAAAAGCACTTTGCTCCCAACTTGTCACCATCCCCAGACCCCTGCCTCAGGTCCCTTCACAGCACAGCTGTGGACCCCTTCATCCACCCTTCCTGTCAATAGTGGGTTTAGTTTAAAGTAGGCAAGCCATGCCCACTACAATGTGGGTAGCTGTGAGGGGACACTAAGATAGGACTGCACAAGCTCTTGCCCTGCTCTCTGTGGCTGGGGGAGTAGATGTTTCCCTAGGCCTTAGAAAGCAGACAAAATAAATGAGGCAAGAAAGTGAAAGAAATTCCCCCCAAATATATTAAAAATTAACAAGGAGGGTGGCTCAAAGGAGTAGAGCACCAGCCCCATAAGCAAGAAATGGTGGGTTTAAACACAGCCCCAGCCAAAAACTGCAAAAAAAAAAAAAAAAAAAAGGAGTGAATACCTAAGATACAGGAAAATTAAACAAAATAGTAACAAAGAGAGTGGTATTTGGGGGGCAGTGTCTCAGATTCACTAGAACCTTAACAACAAAAGAATCTTCTGAAGTTCTAAACTAAACCTTTCTCTCTCTCTCTCTTTTTTTTTTTCCTTTTTCCAGGTAAAACTGGGAATACTGGTCTGGTATCAAGGCATGAGTGTTTATGTTTTCTCTGCCTTTATGTTACAATGGCACAGTGGTTTAGAGAAAGGGCTCTGGAGGAAAAAAATTGTGTTAAATGAATTACCTTTTCAAGAAAACGGTGGCATTTAAACACGAACATATATATATATGCAAATAATTGACAAAAAGAGATGAATGTAGAAAATTGAATTTTCAGCAAATATTCTAGAATATTCAGTATCTACTTAGTTAAATAAAATCTATCCTTAATTACATACAAAATTAATTTCAGGTGGAATAACTATTTAAAGATTATTTTAAAACATCAATACAGCAATTAGAATTTAAGAGAATAATTTCATGACCATGAGATAGGGTTCAAATTCTTAAGAAGCATCTAGAAAGCTTTTGCCGTGTAAGAGAAAAGATATTCTAATATAATTGATATGAGAAGAGACTCTGGAAATAAACATAGTTAAAAACTATGACTTCTATAGACTTCTATACCTTTTCTGGAAAGTTTTAACTCAGAATCACAACTGGACCAAGGGAGTGGTAATTAGTAGCTGTTTCTTCAGAGGTTGTGCTGATTGAATATTAACTGGTAAGACACGAAGTGCATAAACTAATTAGTCTATAGTAAATAATAAGTTAGTATTCGCTTATATTGGCAGCTTTGTCTAAGTAATTGCAAGATGTGTTATTTGACTTCATTGTAAATGCATCTGTACGGTATAATGAAAACATAAAAATACTGACAAACTATTTCACAAACACTTCTTATCTCTTAAACTTTCCCCTCATAGTTATATATAAGAAGTTAACTCTTTAGAATATATACACATATGGAATTTTATGTTGTTGTATATTTGAGAGGGAGTCGTATTCTGTCACCCAGGCTGCAGTGAAGTGGGTTTTTTTGTTGTTTGTTTGTTTTGTTTTGTTTTTTGTTTTTTGTTTTACAGCTTGTTGAAGCCTCAAAGTGATCCTCTCTCCTCAGCCTCCCAAGTTACAGTAATTACAGGAATAAAATTTTTATTTTTCATCACTCCTATGATTACATGTGATGATAATAAGTTGCTGTAAATTTAATGCCATTGAAACTACAGTTTTGAATCATTTTTCAATTCATCTTGCCTCTGATTATTTTCCTGGTTGACACCATCTCTGCTAATTAGAAGCATTGTTGGTGCTACATTTGCTCTGAGTGTCCTAGAAGACTTTCTATTAAGTTATCTTCCTAACCTACCTACATCACATGTAAATCTGCTTGTGGACAATATCACCAGAAGATGACAATGGGAAATTTTTACAAACTGCCATGTATGTACACATGAGAGTAACAACCTTACGACTACCTTCTGAGCTACAGTGTTTTCATGGTGTCAGTGTTAATATACATCTCTACTTGAATGATGTAAAAACATATCCTTTAGAATAAATTAAATCTAACATTTGTCATGTGACTGACCATTTCTCAAGGTCAAATCAAGGTTGCTCTGTTGGGGGGCTTAAATGGAACAACACATGAACACATTTCTCCTCCTCTTTCTCCTCTCCTGCTAATACAAAGACACAAAGGATCTGGATAACCACACCATGAAATTTTGGACCAAAGGACCATAAACTTTAGAGCAACCAGTAAAATTTTCTCATTTTCTGTGGTCACAGATAAAAGGGGTCTGAAACTTCCCCCTAGACATAGATGCCACCTTTGTATGACCCAGTTGCGTCACCAAACCTGACCTAAACATCTTACCTCTAGTCTTGTCTCTGGGTGCCACCCCTTACACTTTTCATATGGTACAGGAATATCAGGACTGGCAGGTGACAGCAGTTGGCTGCTGGCCTCCCTAGTCATCTCAGTTTTCTTGGAACCTAGTCCAGTTTTGCCCAGACCTTATTCTGCTGACCACAAGTGGGAATATCCTAGAGGATTTTACCCCAACTACCATTTAAGAGTGAGTATAATCCTGAAATAGCTTCACACAGAACCTCCCTGTGATCCCTCTTGGTCTTGCTCCTTGCTGCTATGTCCTCACATCCCCCTCGTTTCTTCCTCTTCTTTGTCTGTGGGATTGTTCACACCTAATTAGAGGATTTTGTCCTAGCCCTGCAGTCTCTTCTGGAGTCCCCAGGGACTTCAAATCATGTTGTCTTTTATTTTTTTATTTCAAGTCCAATGCTAGACCCTTATTTAGGTTTTGAAGATTCCTAGGCACCTCAATTTTTCTGAGAACAAAATAGGGATGTCTGACTTTTATTTCTTTTTTCATATCTTTGCTTCTCTATGTCCTGGTTCTTGTGAAACAAGGGATGCATTCATTTCCACCCAGTAAGGGAAAGACACTGGGATATGGCAGATGGCCCTTCCAACCCCCTGAACAGAGACAACACAGGGGTGTCTTCTTCATCCTCAATACAAATTTGAAAACATGAACTTTAATTTTAATGTCTTAAAAACTTAATTTTCTCAAAAGATAAATGGCAGATGGTGGCAAATGTCCTATCTTCAGGCTTTTCTCTCCCTTCATTTTCACTCACTGTTTCAACAGGCTCCTGTCCCATCATCTCCAGTCTTCCTCTTTATCTCCCCTCCTGCAGAGATTCCTCTAGCTTCTACTGCTCCTCCACTTCCTAACCTGCCCCGAGCATGAATACCATCGACTCTCCCCTATTCCACCAATTCATGGACGTCTCATGGCTTCCTCCCCTGCCCAATAGCTACATGATCCTCCCCCAGTGCAGGCAGGGCTTTGGGCACAAGATGCCAACCATGAGCTTGCAGATCTGAAAACTCCCATGGCAGTGGCTCAGGAAACCATGTATGCACCTTAGTCTGCAGCAGCATGGGTATGAGCTAGAACAGGCTAGGGCCAGGCAATGCAAGCTCACAGGCCTGGCAGCCACCTTGCCCAATGCCCTTTGCCAACATTCCTCCCCAGTGCCGTCTTTCTTCTGTCCTGATGCAGAATTCCTTCTATCCCACAGAAGACTTCCCTCCACCCTGCCAACTTCCATCTGCCCATAGAAAGGATAGAGAAAGAGAGAACACTGACAGTCCTAAAAGCAGAATTTTTTTCAATACTCATTATCTATGTCACTGACAGTCCTAAAAGCAGTATTTTTTTCAATACTCATTATCAATTATATTTATGGATTTGTGTATGTAAAGGCAACATTGCATCCCTGGGATTAAACTTACTTACAAACGATGTACAAACAAAGACCATATGATCCTTTCAGTAGAGGCAGAAAAGCACTTGGTAATATTCAGCTCCTTTTTCTAACAAGAATACTTAGGAATACAGACATATGTGGCATATTTCTTAAACTGATTTAAACCATCTATGAGAAATGCAGAGATAATATCCTACTGAATGGAAAAAAACTGAAAGCATTTCCACTTAGAATTGGAACCAAACAAGGAAGTCCTCTATCACCACTAAAATTCAATATAGTGCTGGAAGTTTGAGCCAATACAATCAGATGAGACAAGGAAATGAAAGACTTCCAAATGGGGGGAGAGGAGGATGAACTCTTGCTCTTTGCTGATGAGGTGATCTCAACTCAGATAACCCCAATGACTCAACCACAAGACCCCTGGAAGTGGTCAAAAAATACAGTAATGTCTCAGGCCATAAAATAAATGGCCACAGGCTTGGCACCTGTGGCTCAATGAGCTAAGGCACCAGCCATGTACACCTGAACTGGCGGGTTCGAATCCAACCCGGTCCGCCAAACAACAATGACGGCTGCAACCAAAAAATGGCCCGGCGTTGTGGCAGGCGCCTGTAGTCCCAGCTACTTGGGAGGCAGAGGCAGGAGATTCACTTGAGTCCAGGAATTGGAAGTTGCTGTGTGCTGTGATGCCATGGCACTCTATCCAGGGTGACAACTTCTCTCAATTTTCTGTCTCAAAAAATAAATAAATAAATAAAATAAAATAAAAAATAAATGGCCACAAATCAATATCCTTTGTTTATGCCAATAACAGCCAAGCTGAGAAACTAATCATGGACACAATTCCCTTCACAGTAACTTCAAAATAATTAAATGTCTAGGAATATACCTCTATAAATGTACCTAAAGAGGTAAAGGAAATCTACAAATAAAATTATCAAACCTTAATACAAGAAATAGAAGACATCAAAAGTGGAAGACATTCCAGTATCATGGCTGGGAAGAATTAACATTGTTAAAATGTCTATTCTTCCCAAAGCAATCCACAGATTTAATGCAATCCTCCTTTAAAATTCTAACAAGATGCTTTGAAGAAATTGAAAAAAATAATTCTTCATTTCATATGAAACCAGAAAAAAATCCCAGTACAGCCAAGGTAATTGTTGGTAATAGAAACAAAGCCAGGGTCATCACCTTACCAGACTTTAGGTTATATTACAAGTCCATAGTAATCAAAACAGCATATTATAGGCATAAAAATAGAGACATAGACATGTGGAACTCACTACAGCACCATAAGAAGAAGCTAACATCTTACATCCACTTGCTCTTCCTTAAACTAAACAAGAGCACACACTGAGGAAAAGAATCTGTATTCAAGAAATGGCGCCAGGAGAACTGGATTACCACATGTAAAAGACTGAAATTGGACCTGTACTTCTCACCACTCACAAAAATTAATTCAAGATGGATAAAAGATTTAAATCTAAGGCATGAAACAATAAAAATCCTCAAAGAAAGTGTGGGAAAAACACTTGAAGATATCAGCCTGGGGAAAAATTTTATGAAGAAGACTTCCATGGCGATTGCAACAACAAAAATAAATAAATGGGCCTTAATTCAATGGAAAAGTTTCTGTACAGCTAAGGAGACAACAATCAAAGCAAATAAATAACCTTCAGAATGGAAAAAGATATTTGCATTTTATGATTCAATATTTGATTTTATGATTTGATAACTAGGATATACAGAGAATTCAAATTAATCAATGAAAAAAGAAAACAATCCCATAGATCACTGGGCAAAACATGAATAGTACCTTTCCTAAGAAACACAAACAAAAGACAAACATATGAAAAGATGCTCATCAGCCCTAATCATCAGATGAATACAAATCAAAATCACCCTAAGATATGATCCAATCCCAGTAAGAGCAGCCCACCTCATGAAGTCTTAAAGCTGCAATTGAATACTCTTACATTGTTTGTAGAAATGCAAACTAATATAGCCTCTTTGGAAAGGATTATGGAGAATCTTCAAAGATCTTAAATTAGATCCCCAGTTGACCCTGCAGTTTCACTATTAGGCATCTCCCCAAAAGAAAAAAAAAAAAAAAACCTTTCATCTTAAGGACATTTGCACTGGACTGTTTATCGCAGCTTAATTTACAATTGCCAAGATGTGGAAACAACCTAAATAACCATCATGTCAGGAATGGATTAACCTATTATTGTACATGCACACCATGGAATAATATTCAGCCAGAAAAACAGTGAATTAACATCTTTTCTAATATTCTAGATGGAATTGAAATCCATTCTTCTTAATAAAGGATCACAAAAATTGAAAAGCAAGGCTCAGCGCCTGTAGTGCAGTGGTTAGGGCGCCAGCCACGTATACCAGGGTTGGTGGGTTCATACCTAGCCCAGGCCTGCTAAACAAAAATGATAGCAACAAAAAATTAGCCAGGCATTGTGTCGGGTGCCTGTAGTCCAAGCTACTTGGGTGGCTGAGGCAAGAGAATTATTTGAGCCCAAGAGTGAGGTTGCTATGAGCTGTAACACCATGGCACCGTACCAAGGGTGATATAGTGAGGCCCTGTCTCAAAAACAAAAACACACACACAAAAATATTCTAATTCATAGTTTCATACTTCTTGGGCAGTGCCCATATTCAGTGGGTAGGGTACCAGTTTTATACACTGGGGCTGGTGGGTTCGAACACAGCCCAGACCTGCTAAAAAAAACAATGACAACTGCAACAACAACAAAAAGTAGTCAGTGTTGTGGTGGACATCTGTAGTCCCAGCTAGCTGGGAAATTGAAGCAAGAAATTGCTTAAGCTCAAGAGTCTGAGTTTTCTGTGAGTTGTGATGCCATCGCACTATAGACTCTGTCTCAAAAGAAAAAAAAATTGAAAAACAATTATCCAATCTCCACAATATTAATATGAAGCCAGTAGACAATCTGATGCAAGTTGACATGGTTGAAAACCCATTTCAATTCAAGTTGGAGGGAGGGGAAAGAAGGGAAAAGGAGGGGGGAAGTGTTGGGGTGCTTTCACTGAATGTGCACAGGGGTGAGGGTTTATGGCATACTTTTGGTGTGGTGGACATAACCACAAGAGGGACTATACTTAACAAAATCAAATGTTTTGACCTGGTTGTTTCTACTTTTGCATTAACCTGAAATAAGTTTACTTAAAAAAATCTATATATATAGTGGCTGCCATTTGCAACTTCTCCAGAAATAGTTACTCAAAAGACCCAAGCAAGAAGAATACACCCTTCTACAGAATGGCCTTCTGGCCACTACTATGATTCTGAGTTACTAAAATAAAATGCCCTAAGAGGCATCTTTTTCTAGAACCCTGGATGAATGTCATCTCAACAAAAGAGAAAGGCACTAGAAGAAAACATCTAATCTCCCATTTTACAGTGATTACATTCTTAAAATAGGACATTATATTCACCTTCTGGAACCATGGTCCCTGAATCAACATCCTCCATAACCATAGACCCATGGGAATGGCTTTCAACTCACTGATATTTCTGACTTGAAAATGAGTTCAACTTGATCACACTGGGATGGCCTTATGTAACTTAAACAGTAGCACAGGTAAGTAAGTTAATGTAATAAATACCAGACCCATGTCCTCTAGTCTTCATAAATTCTACAGACCTCTATTTTTCCTCACCTATGGCCATCACTAAAATGGCATTTTGTACCCATTTTCTCAGTTCTCTAGAAGATAAAGTTATTTTGCTTGTCCTTTTGTTACTTTCCAGTTATCCTTCCTCCAATCATCTTAGAGGCTTAAATCTACTCACAGCAGGGGAAAGTGTTCTTTGCACTTTCTACAGGACGCTAGCTGTTTATACACCAATAAATGTGGTCTGGACTAAGAGCACATTACCTGGTTCCAAGAACAAGCTGCCCAGCTATACTCCAAAATGAAGGGTCCTGGTTCAATACCCCATAGGGATGCTGGATCTTACTCCTCTTGAGCCCCCTCACTGCAATCCTGCTATTAACCATTGCCCCTGGTCTAATCCAATTTCTGTCCTCATTTATTCAAGACAGGGTTAAAAAGATGTCAGCCACAATTACAATCCAATTCTTACTACTCCCCAAACCCTATCCTATGTACCCCAAACCCACAAAGCCTTACCAACACCTGATCCATACCACTGAGGATAACTATGACCCTATTCAGCCAGTAGCATTTTCAGAAGAAAGATCTTCATCCTCATCATTCATTTTATTTTATTTTATTATTTATTTATTTATTTTTTGCAGTTTTTGGCCGGGGCTAGGCTTGAACCCACCACCTCTGGCATATGGGGCCAGCGCCCTACTCCTTTGAGCCACAGGCGCTGCCCCTCATCATCCATTTTAACAAGAGTTGGGAATGTTGAGGGGCATAACATAGCCACACATGAACCCTTCTAACTGCTCATCCTCCTTTTCTTCTCCTAAGACAAAGACACCAAGGATCTGCTTAGCCCCACTCTCAAAGTTTATACCAAGGGACCCTAACCTTCTGGGCAAGTTGTGAAATGTGTCTACCCACTACGGCCCCATAAAAAGGGGTCTTTAAATGCCTCTGGGCACAGATGCTACCTTTTCAATGCTCAGGCAGTTCCCTCTCCCATTTCAATAAAAATGGCCTGAACATTTCAGCTCTGGTCTTATCTCTGACTGCCACTTCCTACACCTTGTAAGCTCATCCTAATATATCATGCTCTCTTATTGAGGAAACATGTTTGAGTTTCCTATAAGTTATTGAAGACTTTCAGGAAATTTCACCCAATATGTGACTAATTGGTATAAAGATAATTTTGAATTAAAGGCTCTAAGAGATCCACAAGCCTAGGAAGGGATTTCCCTCTATCTGCATCAACCCAGACAGACCTATTATAAAGAACAACAGAATTCCCTTCCCCTTATTGTTATCTCCATATATTATAGGAGAGAAGATCAAGAATGACATAAGACTGGGCCCAAATAATTTTAAATACAATTCCTACCTCTTGGGTTGATTTAATTTTCAAAGAGAATCATTTACAGATCAATCTTTTCTGTCTCCATCAACTCATTCTCCCAATTATCTGTTCCTCCTCCTCAGTAACCATTTATTGTCCTGAAACAGCATTACCTATATTCCTCATCTCCCTTCTCCCCTCTCAAATAAGAATATTTAAATTTCTGGACCATATTTGTATACTGGATAGTCACTCTGTGATTCTCCTCATGTGCACAGGAAATAAATTGTTGTCTTATTAATCTGTTGCTTTGTGAGTTGATCATTCCAGAGTAAAGTGGAAGGCTCCCCTCATCCTCACATTATTATTGGGTGATGGATATTCCTATTTTTATTTTGCAGTAAATTCTTAGAACTTTACACTATCTGGGTGCTCATTGTAGATGTCAGTTTGGCAAACTCACAGCAGAAATGGAGTCTAGTCATTTATGACAGTTCCCACAGCATGGCCTCCTCTGGGTTCCTCAGTATGACCATTCCAGTTATTTCTTTATGGAACCACTCTAGGAGGCCACTCTACATAGGACACCTGGATACAACACACTCCACCCCACTGAAGCCTACCACTTGTGAAAACTGTGAAATCAGGTCATTCCTGTCACACTGAAAACAGTGGAGAGGTCAGGGGCTAAAAGCACACTGGGTACTTGACAATGCTCTAGAAAAGTACTTCTCCACATGTGGAGTGGGTGACTCTGCCTTTTATAACCTGAAACCAGTTGAATTAAAGATAAGCTTAAGGGTGCAAATTACAGGGACAAACTCCCCATAAATAGCTTTACATCTTTTAAATGTACTTTGAATGAGAATCCTCTTTCCTCTAGCCACAGGACTGAAGTTGTTGAAATCTAACATAAACCTTCATAATGTGATTGAATGATATATAAGGAAAGTTGAATTCTCAGCCTAGCAAGGAGTACACAATAATTTGATGGCATTGGTTGGAAAAAAAAAAATAGGATTCTCTACTAGCAATGGGGACCTTTTAGAACACTTTGATGAACCTGCAGTCAGTGAGCTCTGAAATCCATGCACAGCTCATGGTAGCAACAAGCCCACCTAAGGTGGTCCAGGCCTTTGCTCCTCTGCCTCTCTCCTTCCACACTACCTGAAGAAAAGGTCATAGCCTCCTTGGAGGTAGTGTCATGCAAGACACTCCTGATTATTCTTAGGATGCACCCCCATCGCTTCTCTTTGCTTCCAGACCTATAGCTAGACTCATGGCTGACCAGGTGCTGTTTCACAAAGTGTCACCCATAGGACACCCACAAACACTACTTGAATTTGCTAATTTATATAAGCATAAATCAGGAACATGTATGGAAATGTTTATTTAGGATTGGAATAGTGCTGAAGGAATGTAACACTATATCAGGCCAATTTTATTTGACATGAATCCACTAGGTACAAATTCTGCATTTATTATTGCAGGTCAGGGAGGTAGAAAAGGCTTTACAAGTTTCTTGACTGGTTTGTCTGAAACTCTGATTAAAAGATGACCCTCCTCAAGAAAGATGGAAATGGCCTATTAAAGCCAGAAAAGTGGGCTGCAAATTGAAGGCTGAGAAGCTGAGCTGAAGCAGTGCAGCTGACCTAGCCTGCTCAGCTCACATTCTTTCCTACACTCCCCATGTGATTAACTAGTTAAGGTTCCACTATGAGTGTGAGGAGGTGTGTCTCAGGAGACATTGAGGAAGTAGTCACACACAGACAACAGTGCTATGAGGTTGGTAAAGGTTACTTTAATAATGTGATGTTTTCCTTGATGATTCCCTTTGATGTTTTCTTAAAGTGAAAATTACCTTTATGTTGTTTAAACATTTTGCTTTGTTACAGGAAAGACTACATTGATGTTGTTTTCAGTCAGATAAAGGTAAATTATCTAGGTTTGTGTCCTGGACTTCCTACTATAAAAATTATTAGAATGGTAACAGAGACAGAACAGTCTTTGACAGACCACACTCACTGGTATCCAGGATTGCTGACATGAACATAAATAAAGTTTGGTGGACACAAATCCCTGTCTCCACATCTGGCTGACAGTAACAGGCATCTGTACCCTCCCCGCCAGTAACACCATCTCCCTTGGATGACCCTGCAGAAAGGATTCAACAGCTCAGGGAGGCAAGATTACTAGAGTGGATTTAACATTTAAAACCAATTCAGCCACAGTGGAAGGGTCCAGAAGGCATGCTTTTCACCAATACATTGATAAACACATTTGTGGGGGGAATCTCAGCTCCCTGAAGAGCTTCCTGATTGCTCTTCTCTGTCAGTCAGACCTTATAGTTGGAATCATGGTCACTCAAAGGGAAAATGTCAGTGGGAATAATTGGATCACACATGGTTAAGGGACCAAGTGGCAGCAGTCAATCTTCAAAGATAAGGTGGGCATAGTTGCCTTAGTGGACAGCAAAGGCACAGAAATATTCAGTCTGGACTGAATCCTGTAGATACATGATGCTGGCTCATTAACCAGTGTGTTCTTAGACATGAGATAGGTACAAGGCCTATTAAACTCTGGCTTGATTTAAGCAAAAAACATTCAGGTCTACTGAATAAAGCATAAATAAAATCACTAACACAATGCATGGCAGTTCTTCTCTAACTTCTCACATTTGAACTTCTTTACTTTTCTAAACTCTTTGAAATAAGGGGCCAAGGTCCCCTAAAGGGAGCACCTTAAAACTTCATACTATTCATACACTATTAAAACTTCATACTGTAAATCTTCCTTCCATCCTTCCTAAAAGGGTCTTACCTTCCTTTATTAGAGTAACTGTGCTTTGGGGAAAGACAAATAATAACTTTGGGGCACTACTGGACACTGGCTCTGAAATGACACTAATGCCTGGAGGCCTAACACACCACTATTGTCTCTGGTTAGCGTAGGGCCCTACAGATTTAAGATACTTAACACAGTGTTAGATCAGTTCTACTCACAGTTGGTCCAGATGGCCCCAAACCCAATCTCTAGACATTTCTCCAGATCTATAAGGCATAATTACAATAGGCACACTGAGTACCTGTCAGAATCCCCACACTGGTTCCCTAAGCTATGGAGTGATGACTATTATGGTGTGAAAGGCCAATGGAAACTGTCAGAGCTCAAGGTAGAGCTTCAAAAACAGAACCACATTCTTAATGGTACTACAGAGATTAGCGCCACTATCAAGGGTTTGGAAGATGCACGGGTGGTGATTCCCACTTTATCCCCATTCAACCCTTCTATTTGGCCTTTGCAGAGCACAGATGGAACCTAGAGGAAAAGATGGATTATTGTCACCTTAAGGTGGTGGTAACTCAATTTGGAGCTGTTGTACTAGATATGGTTTTATTGCTTGAGAGAAGTAACACATTAATATATCTTTTAAAGATCAGTTCGGGTATTGATATGATGAATATTTTGTATTTGTTGTTTCTTCTTCTTTCTTCTTATTTTCCTATTTCTGTCCATAAGGCCAACCAGAAACAGTTTGCTATTAGTTATCAATGCCAGAAGTTCAAATTAAGTGTCATACCTCAGGGGCATATCAAAGTGCCATTCTTAAGTCCAAATTTGGAAGAAACTTGATCACTTCCCCTTCTGCAAGATATAAAATATCACACTGCTTTGACACATTGATAACAATAAACTGACTGAGCCTACAGAGTGGGAACTGGCCATATTCCTAGGATGTTTTAATGTCAGACAGTGGGGAATCTATCCAACTAAAATTCAGGGGCCTTCAACTTTAGTGAAATTTGTAGGGGTCAAATGGAGTGGTATATATGTGTTCAGAGCAGTGAGAACCTGAAGGTACAACATGCTTTTTCATATTCTAGAAGTTCAGGTCCCCACTCTGCTGCACTGACTTCTCTCTCCCAGCTGTACCCAGGGCTTCCTGGGGACCTCTCTGTGATTTCACAAAGGAAAAAAAGCCTGGGGCTTGGTTACTGATGGTTCTACAGACCATGCAGTCACCTCCCAAAACTGTACATGGCTTTAGTGTCATAGCCCCTCTCTGTGACTTCCCTGAAGGTTAGCAATTAAGGGAAATCTTCTCAATAGCCAGAACTTCAGGCCACACATCTAGTTGGGCACTTTAGTTGGAAAGAGAAAATGGTGAGAAATTGGTTTTTAACTTTGATCAATAGTCTGCAAATGTTTTGGCCAAAAGTTCAGGGTCTTAGAACATGTACAATTTGAAAATTGGTGACAAAGAATTATGTGGAAAAGTTATGCCCATAGCTCGGGGGTGGGGAGTGGGCAGACATTTTGGTATGATTGGAATGCTTCCTAAATGTTTCTCATCAGAGGAAAACTATACTAGATAAGTGGGAAGGATAACACATCATTATATGTGTCCTTCCCCATGGTAATTCATTTGTAGGGGCGTTTCAAATATTATTTGGGCCAAGGCCTATGTTAAATATGAACAGATGTATACTAATGTAGTTATACTGGCCCAGCCAGATTACTATATGCAATAAATGGAATAAGCCCTGACACACAACATAACCAACAATAAGGGGCAAGTGTAGCTCTAATAGTCATAGGGATCCTGTCAGGAGTGTCTGCTTTGGGCTCATTTGCTAATATATTTGTCACTCAGGTATAAGACATCAACCTATCTAAAATTGTCAGAGTACAGCTATACAAACTGGACAATCCAGTGAAGCAGTACAATGGTCCTTAGATACTCTAGCAAATGTTGTGTTTGATCACTATCTAGCTCAAGACTCTATCTTCCCAGAAAAATGAGGTGTCTGTGCAATTAAGGGTACAACCTATTGCATATACATACATTTTTAATGGGAAAGCAATATGAGAATTCAGGATGTCTTAGAGCAGCAATCTATCTGGCTAAATAAGAATTTATTGCTGACCTCAATAGCTGCTAGGGACCAGGTAAAGAAATATGTTCCTATAATTCAGGCAAATGGAAATAATAAAAAAAAAAAGCAGAGGTTGCAATTTTATTCACAGATAAAATGGGCTTTAAACCAACAAAGATAAGGAAACATAAGTATGGTCACTACATATTAGTCAAGGCAAACACTCAACATGAAGAGATTTCAATTATTAACGTTTATGTACCCTACCAGAATGCTCCTCAATTTATAAGCAAACCCTAACAGATATGAACAATTTGGTATCTTCCTGCACTATAATAGTTAGAGATTTAAACATCCCTTTGGCAGTTTTGGATGATCCTGTAGTGGTTACTTCCTTTTATGTTTGGACCATATCTTTTTAACTTTATGGTAAAATTTGTGTCTTCTATACCCCAACAGTTACATATGAAGCTTATGTTATCCCAAGGATTTCATGTTCTTCCCAGACAAGAAAACATAGAACCCATCCCTCTAATACCCCTTGAGCCACTGGACCCAATTGCAAGCATCTTCGCCATTAGCCTTCCCAAGGGAATAGTGAACTATAAAAGTGGTATTTACCTGGTTGGCTTTAAGCAGCTATAGAAGATGGATCATAACCCTTAATCCTGAAAGGTTTTTAGGTTCCATGTCTCTCAAAGTAGGGGAGTGTTAGACAGTAACCTGGCTTGGCACTACCTCTTTTTGCCTCACACTGAGCATCACCAGGCTCATACAGATAGGCATCTGATCAAGCCACGGCTCAGCAGGGCTGCCTTTCTCACTACACATGGCCCTGTCCCACTCTCTGCGGCTGCTGCACCTGTGGGGAGATGTCCCGCCTTCATTCCAGCTTCTGCCTTCTCACCTTAAGGGAGATGTTTCCTTTTGGTCCCCAGCTTCTCCCCTTGACAGTTAATGAAGGAGTAGCCCTGCTTGGAAGTAGACCTACCACTGCTGTCCCAGCTTCTCTTCTTGATAGGTAGAGTGGAAGACAAAGGGGGAGTGGCTAAAGGGAGAGAGGAGGAACCACATTACAGATAAGGAATATACAGTGAGGAGCCCCTAGGGACCTTAAAGTGAGCTGTGCTCATTATCATATACTTAATATTGCAAATTTAGACCATCTGCTTTAGGAAGTATGTGGGAAGGCTCACATGTATTAAAATGTGTGCTCTGTAAGCCCAACTGTTCATCAACCCCAAAGGTGAGAAGTAACAGCTAATCAAGGACAAATTAGCTAGCATAAAGAAAATGGGGAGTGTTCAAACTGTGGGGTTTATTCCCATTTAGGGAGAGGGGCAAACCTCACTCTTTAAGATGCATTCTCATTGCAATTTACTTTGTTCTGCAAAAAACATGTGCATATATGTGATTGTTATTACTTGTATTAGTGAGAACTCTGTCATTGGCTAGGCATAAGTGCTCATTCTTTGGCACTGGAAGTATGAACTAGGGAACATCAATACCCAGATGGGCCTAACAATGCTACTAAATGATCCTCACTTCTTATCTTAACAACATTCTGTTCTAACATTCTCCTAATGAGTATAGTCAGGAGCTATGACTTTCTTTGAATACACAGAATATTGTAAAATTGGTAGGATATCATTCAGTTGATTATGTTACATAACAAAAAGAAAAGAAAAAATATGAAGAGATTATTTTACGTAACACTGTGATTGCTATCTTATTAGCAAACTCTCTTGATGGATTCGATTAATGCTTCTGCTCTTTGGGAGAAGCCCATATGATAAGGAACTCAGTGCAAGTCAAAGAAGAAACTGATGCTTTGTTTCAAGTACAATAGCCTTCCCTGAAGTTTACAATATTATTTACGATGATTCCAAGGCACTTTTAAAAAAGTGATTACTTTACAAGTAATGTGATTACCTTACAATAACAAAATAATTCTTCTTCACCCTTATCTCTTGTAATTAATTTTACTTACACACATGTAAACATACATGCACATATGTATAGACACACATATCATGAGAGGTAAGACATCACCAGTTCTTCCTGAATTTGTGTCTTTCCACAAAGTCAGACTTGCAATGAAGCGTATCCTATCATGAAAGCCACAAGCTTCATGACTATGTTTCAGCTGTCAGTCTGAAAACTGCTAGTATGCTAGTATAATTTGCAATTTGTCTGCAGTGAGGGGTGTTGTGTGCTTATGTTACTCAGATTTATATTTCTGCAGTCTCTCTGGTGGCACTATAAGCAATGAAAAGACACCTCATACTATGATGGCATGTATGAGGTGAATGAGACAGTTGATAAGTTCAGTAGAGAAGCCATGATGTTATCTTCCATGAGTAAAGGGTTGAATTATTCCAGTGATGGCTAACCATAGGTTAGGTATGATAAACATAGGTTGGTGGCAAGTAAAATCATATGGAATTGAAGTATACCTTCACTTTTCTTATGGAGAAGAAAGCATTATAGTACCAGCCCTGGAGAAAAAATGTTAACAAATCTACATCTAGTGAGAATTTGGGAAAAGATTGGAGAGTTTGTGTAATTTTAACACTCCTCTATTTCCTGTAGCCCAGTAAACATTTCTGTGTCTGTTGGCCACAATGTCCTGTTGGGAGATAATGTTGTCATTTAGCCTAGTGCTCAGTGAAACTTGTAACATAGAAAGCCTGTATCATCTTCTTCCTTTATGACCATTAAGAATGCTTAAGGTAAATGTGGGGTTGCTTTTATTTAATCTTCCCCTTTTGCTTACATTAAAACATGCCATTTGAAGACCTTGCTCAAATGTGTTCATTTTGAGTAAGGTGTTTTATTCTCTTCTTAGTAGTCAATATATCTCCCTCCATATCCTATTGCTGTGGGATTACAGAGTAAGTAGATATTCCATTCCACCTCCCATTGATTTGCCAGTGCTTGTGTAGATTTTGGAGTACTGGGAGTGTCCTAACCACTTTCAATATTTTAAGGGGTTCCATAGTGAGCTGACCAATATTTTTAAGACTGAGATAGTATATTTGGAGAGTGGGTTGCTATCTGCCATTACAGTCACAATCCAATATATTTAAATATCTCCACCATTTTTACTGAATATTTGCTAGGGTAGGGATGCTTTCATGGGCCTATGAAATCTATCTGTAAGCAGAAGATAAAGGTGTTGGGTTTGCATGTGTCTGTGGGCTTAGTATGTCTGTATTTGTTTAGGTGAGTTTTACATGCTTTATAATTAGCTGTAGCCTTATTAACTTGGTGAAAAGTCACCTTTGATTTTTGTCTACTGGGCATATGGTTATTATGCGCCTAAATGTGTTTTTCACTTATGTAACAGTAGGAGTGTTTGTGGTGTATAAACTGCTTCTTGTGTCTCTTTTATGTTAAAGTAATCCATCACCCTGTTGTATTATAGTTATTGTAAGTCCCTGTGGTACTTCACATTTCTTGTCTGGTTTTCTCCTAAGATGTGGTAGCGATAATAAAAATCTTCAAATTTTGCCTGAATATCTGTGCAGCTTCAATTTAGGTCTGATTTTTTGAGTTGACTATTATGCTCCTTGTCAGGGCCTCTATTGTATTTAAATTTTCTGGTCTATAAATTATCTTAATGGGGTGGTGCCTATGGCTCAAAGGAGTAGGGTCCTGGCCCCACATGCCAGAGGTGGCGGGTACAAAACCAGCCCCAGCCAGAAACTGCAAATAAATAAATAAATAAATAAAGATTATCTTAATGGTGTTCTGATACTTCTATCACAAACATCTTAATTCTGTTTCATAACTCATTCAGTTCCTCCCAGTAAGATTTGGACCATGTATCTTTATTATTAATTGTACAATTATGTTATTTCCATTCGTGTGACTATAGGGCTCTGTGATTCATGGCTGCCCATGAGTCTGTGAATATGTATCTTTTCTTTCCATTTTCTGACACCGAGTGTTTGATGACATAACAGCTTCAGTCAGCTCTGCAGTCAGCTCTGCATGGTCCTGGATCTGAGGGCTGCTGCTGTCCATCGGGTCTGGCCTTGGGTCATGGAGGCTGATCCCTCTATAACCAGGTTTTAGGCAAGACATTAGACCAGACAGGGCCCCATTCTCCTGTACTGGCATGGATTGTCCCTGTCCTCAGAGTATACTCCGGCAAGTCTATTTCAGTCTTGTGACTCTCCTTAGTGAGGAGATCTGGTCAACCCTTAAAGCCAGTGTCTCAACCCTGGATGCACCATGTCCATGACAGCAGCTCTGGATCAATTTGGATACCTGTCGATTCTTCAGGACTCAGTGTTACCCAGGGAAAGATACCAGTGTTATCAGGCACATTGTATTTCATTATGCTGTTGTTGCTGTCAGTCAGAGGCTCAGGTTTTTTAAGAGTTTCACGTGTAAGCCATATATATTTTTCAAATGAGCTGAATTTGTTGTTGAAGTATGGGATTTTTTGTTGTCCAAATTCTTACCAGTAGAAAGGATTCTGAGACTTAAAAAAAAAATTACCAAAAAGTATTTTAGAAAAAAGGGTCTTTCTCTGTTTCCCAGGTACAGTGCATGCATAATCATAGCTCACTTTAATCTTGAATTTCTGGGCTCAAAGCCTCAAAAAATTCTACTACCTCAGCCTCCTAAGAAGCTAAGGCTATAGACACATATTATTTTTTTTCCTTCTTTTTTGTGCAGATAAGGGATTTTACTAGTTTCCCAGATTGCTCTTCAACTCCTGGCCTCAAATGATCTACCCACTGTGGGCTCCCAAAGCTCTGAGATTATCAGCATGAACCCTGACACCCAGTGTAGTGTCTGGTTTTATTTTCCACAATGAATATGTTTAGTATTCCTCATTCATCAAAATTTCCAACTGAAGGTGTGATTCTGGAGATAGTTGATGCAAGGGTTGGAATGTTGGAATGTTTCTAATTGAGCGTTTCAGTTCTTTGTTCTTGTCCCCAGGACAAGTTTTAGAAGTTCCTACTTATCTTACATATTGCTTTAGGTTGATGCTGAAGTACATTACATGCTGTGTCCAATATCTACTAATGTTCCTTCTTCCTGCTTGTTGTTTTGTTCCTTAAGGGTTTTTACCTAACAGTGTGAAAACCCTTAAGGCACAAAACAGTGTGGTCAGGATTTTTCTCTCTTATGATGATCATCCCTAGATTTGTGATTTCATCTATTTTAATACACATAGTCCATCTCAGAAATCATACTGTGTTGTTGATTAGGTGTTTTGTTGAGTGTGTTTTTCCTGGTCATTGTTTATCTTTATAATGTCACCTCTGTATAATATCATTAGTGATGTGTATTTTGATTTGTCTACATGTGATGACAAAATGGGGTGAGCTACTACTAAAACTATTTAATATCCTTGTAGTCACCATTTAGACTGATATTTTTTCCTGCCCCCAAATAGGTGTATTCCTGGAATTTTTTCTTTACTGTTTTGGTGAAGAACATATCTAACATGTATATGGTTATGAAGTATTTGCCATCCAGTTTGTAATCTTATGAAATGACTTCTTTACATCTGGTAACAATCCTGGAATTTTAGGAGATATGTTCTTTAAATTTCTCTGGTCAATAGTTCATCTCTAGTTCCCATTTGATTTTAGGATGGGCGTGCTGGACTATTAGAGTTCCATGAAACACCAAGTGTAATAATGTATTCCTTGAGGAGTTTCAGAATCTTTACAGCTGTTTCTTTATGTACCCCCTTAATGGGTATTGTTTAGTATATGTAGCCTAGTGTGGTAGAGGCAATGTTATGCGCTTCATTTTATTCAATGCTAGGATAAAGAATTAATTTATTTTAATTTCTTAGTAAGCAGCCATAGGCTAAAATATTTCCAGATCAGTTTCATTCCTGTAGTGTTTTCTAATTTGGGTGAACAGTGAAAAGTAATAAAGTACAGTTTTAGAGTTATAGGGCGGTATAGAAGCAGAGAATGGGAATCCTCTGGTTAAACTGACTTCAATGTTTGTGTCAGAGTGTATGTGTAATTTCCAGAAGGCTTACTTTTATTTATGTGTCTAAAAGAAAAGTGTATGTGTGTGTGTATATATATATATATATACATTTGTCACTTTGTACAGTTTGTACAGTTGTACATTTGGTTTTTACCGCCAAGTTGGGTATTATATCCTTCACTGGGAGTTTTAGATTTTTGACCAAAAAAAGTTTGTAAAATTTCTGTTTTCATTGTTGCTATTTTTTTTTATAATTTTATTGAATCATAATTGTGTACATTGGTGCAATCATAGGTCACGATGTGCTTCATATACATTCAGAAATATTTTGATTGTACTGTTACAGATAGCCTTCATGGCATTTTCTTGATCACTATATAAAGATATTGATACTCTACCTTTAATAAGTTTCACCAGTACCCTGCTAAGATGCACTGTAGGTGTGTTCCCACTAATTGCCCTCCCTCCACCCATCCTCCCCTCTCCCCTCCCCTCCCTTTCTCCTTTCCCTGTATTCCTGTGCTATAATTGGGTTTTAGCCTTCATATGAAAGCTATAAATTAGCTTCATATTAGGGCTGAGTACATTTGATACTTTTTCTTCCATTCTTGAGATACTTTGCTGAGAAGAATATGTTGCTATTTTTTTAATTGGAATATTTCTACTATGTCCTGTCTCAGAAGATCAGACCCTGCTCAGTGTTAGCCCCTCTGGCTCTACCTGC
>CAUYON010060754.1:0-15368 GCA_963573935.1 Arctocebus calabarensis
ATAAACCATCAGTACCCCAGGTGGTCCCTAACCCTCCAGCCTGAGCTCACTCACGGTGCACACATAAACCATCAGTACCCCAGGTGGTCCCTAACCCTCCAGCCTGAGCTCACTCACGGTGCACACATAAACCATCAGTACCCCAGGTGGTCCCTAACCCTCCAGCCTGAGCTCACTCACGGTGCAGGCATTAAACCATCAGTACCTCAGGTGGTCCCTTACCCTACAGCCTGAGCTCACTCACTGTACACACATGAATTACCACTTTTTGAAAAACCATTAGGATTGTCTTATCTTCCCTGAAAACTATTAGAATTCTCTGTCACCACAGAAACGCCTAAATTTCTATTTATGTTAGATTAAAGACATCCCACCAATGGAAACCAGATGTATCAGTTCCTTAAACTTCACAGTCCATGGCAATAATAATGTTACATGTGCTCTGAACTCTGTTAAGCAAATTCAAAGGTTTCAGGTAAGAAGTGCTCAATCTTGTTCCCCGATGATGTTCAGTGAACATTCAGTGAAAATAACAATCTCCACCTCTGGCACTTTTATATTTCTCCATAGTTATTCTCTTTCTGTGACTAACATGCCTATTTGTTTCTTGTCTGATCCTCCTTCAGAATGTAGATACCTCGAGAGCAGGTGCCAGGTCCAGCACAGCCTGGGACTCCATAAACATTTATGAAGAATTGTATTCATGGATGAATGTACCACCAACTCTGTGGCTGCAGGGACATGTTGTAAACTTTTTTATATGGTTCCTGCCACTGTGCACAAGTCAACATACCTGCTATGATGTTGTCCAGCAGTGTGATAGGCATGCAGAATATGCCAACTAGGAGATCACTTATGGCCAGGTTTAAAATGAAGAGATTGGTGACTGTGTGCATGTGTTTGTTCCTCATTACAATAAAGCAAACCATGGTATTTCCCACTATGCACAAGAAGAAGATCAGAAAGTATGAGCTGATAAAGATTGCTGCCACTGGAGGCTGGTGAAGGTAATAGTTCACATAGGTGATATTGATGTCCGAGGACAGAGGGTGTGTGGTCTCATTGACACTCCAGGGGGGAAGCCAGTTTTCTGAAGAGTTTGAGTCCCAGTTCTCATTCATGATGGACCTTCACAAAGGAGAAGCAGAGAACAGAAGCATAATTACAAACCAGTAGAATGTAAGTTATGTGTTTAAAAGTCTAAGAGGGACACTTAAAAATGTCATGGAATTTTAATGGACCTTCTGTAATCATCCATAAGTTTTGCAGGGAACAGAGTTACAAATAAAATATTCAAATGCCTCTTTGTGTGATGAGTAACAGTCATTATCACGCTTTGTTTTCTAATGCATTCCATATTTCACTTCTTTGGATACAGATGTTATCTTTTGCAACATTTCCCTTACCTTCCAAAACTCTTCTGATTTCTCTCAGGCGTCATAATCTGCCAAGACCCACTTATTATTTTCAGCGTAATCTATATACCACTGTCCTTAGAGCGAGATGAAGTATCCATGTCTTCGAAACTGCCATAGAAATGAGCTTCTTGGATTTGCCTTATTGCGCTTCAACTCAGTTAACTGAATATTCTTTCTGTACTTGTCTGAATGCAGACAGTAGCCACCACATTACCATAATTCTATTCACATAATGTATATCAATAAATTATTTAGACTGGGCATCTGATGGTGACATCTGAATCAATTCTTGTTTGAGACAAAGGTCCCCACAGCTACTCCCAGGTTTGGTAAATCACTAGACAGGCTCAGTGGGCCCAGAATACAGGGCACTCACAGGTTGCAGTCACCACACAAAGAATACAGAGCAGAGTTAGCCATGGGAAAGGCACAGGAAGTGAGTCTGCAGGAAACCAGGCACAGGTTCCCCGAACCCTCTCAGTGGAGTCATATGAGACATGGGCAATTCTTTCAGCAACAATCTATGACAACATGTAGAAAGTATTGTCTACCAAGTGGTGTTCACTGGACACTTAGCATATAGGGTTTTTATTACAGATGTTCAAATGGGGAGCTTTATCCTAGTATATATGAAAATTGCAGACTCCCATTAGAAAATAGGTATTCAGCATAAAACATGTTGTTTGTACAAACATTCTAGTGATAGCAAGTCACTCTTAACCATTTAAAGAGATAGATATATCAGTGTAGGAAACTGTTTACCATTTAAGTTCCCAGACTCCAACCAGGGACATCCAGGAGCAGGCTTTTTAAGGGCAGCAGTCCTGGGCCCTCTCGTTACTCTTTCTGCACACCTAGTTAACAAATTGGACAGAAGGTTATATGTGTCCCTGAACGAAAGTAAATTTGACCTCCCCACACTGTTATTATGTTCCAGAAAAGAATTAAAAATGAGTGCTTATGTTAGTGGGCAAAACTGTGATAAGAGATAAAATAGTTACATAGGATGAAAATTTCTACCCACAATACATGTATTAATTTCAAAGTAAAAATTGTAACTTTTCAGTGGAGAAACCTGTCAAATACTACCTTGGTTAAGTGATCAAAGTTGAAACACTGAATTATGGGACAAAAGCATATCATATACCCTTTGATGTGATACATGAGAACTAACCTCACTTCAGCAATATCTATTTTTTTCAGGCAAAAGATTTTTTTTTTTTTTAAATTTCAGGCTAATGTGAGGATACTAACCACCAGGTCACAATATTTGAATTTGTTAGGTCGAGTCCATCTTGCAGTTGTGTCCTGCACCCAAAAGTTGTTCCTGCATCCAAAGGTGTTTCACATTAAGTGGGAGCATCCCAATCCCTTCTCCTCCCTTCTTCCTCTTCCCCTCTCCCCAACTGAACTGAATGGAGTTTTACTCCTATGAGTAAAGTATTAGATCATCTACTGGTTTCCGTGTTACTATTAAGTAACATTCAATATTTGCTTTCCATTCTTGTGACACTTCACTAAAAAGAATGTGCTTCAAATCCATCCATGTTAATACAAAAGATTTAGGTCACCATCTTTTTCATGGCTGAATAGTATTCCATGGTATACATATACCACAAATTGTTAGTCCTTTACTGTGTTGGTGGGCATTTAGGTTGGATCTTGGGGATTGTAAATTGAGCCGCAATAAAGAGTCTAGTACAAATTTCCTTACAATATAATGATTGTTTTTCCTTCTGGGTAGATGCCTAGTACTAGGACTATGGGGTCAAATGGGAGGTCTAGTTTGAGTTCTTTGAGGTTTCTCCATACTTCTTTCCAAAGAGGCTGTGTAATATCAAAGTGTTCCCTTCCCTCTACATCTGCCCCAGCATGTGGAACTTTGGGAGTTTGTGATGTGGGCTCTTCTCACTGGGGTTAGGTGATATCTCAGGGTGGTTTTGATTTGTATTTCTCTGATAATCAGGGATGATCAGCAAGTCATCCCTGATTATCATGTATTTGTTAGCCATTCCTCTCTCTTCCTTGGAGAAGGTTCTGTTCATGACTCTTGCCCAGTAATAGATGGGATTGTTTACTTTTTGTTGTTGTTGATTAATTTGAGTTCTATGTAGATCCTAGTTATCAACCTTTGTCAGATTTGTAACCTGAAAATAGTTTTTCCCATTCTAAAGGTTGTATATTTGCTTTAATTGTTGTCTCCCTAGCTGTGCAGAAGCTTTTCGGCTTGATTAAGTCCCATTTGTTTATTTTTGTTGTTGTGATGGCCACTGAAGTCTTCTTCATAAAATCTTTGCCCAGGCCAACATCCTCAAGAGTTTTTCCCATGCTTTCTTCTAGGATTTTTATCATTTCATACCTTAGACTGAAATATTTTATACATCTTGAGTCAATTTTTGGATGTGGTTATCCAGTTCTTCAGCACCATTTATTGAATAGGGATTCTTTTCTCCAGTGACGTGTTGTTAGTTTATTAAAGATCAGATGGCCATAGGAAACTTGTTTCATCTTTTGGTTTTCTATGTAGTTCCAAATGTTTATATCTCTATTTTTGTGTCAATACTATGCTGTTTTGATCACTATGGATTTGTAATATAGTCTAAAGTCTGGTAAGGTGATGCCTTCAGTTTTGTTTTTTTATTAAAAATTGTCTTGGCTATCTGGCTTTTTTTCTGGTTCCATATGAAATGAAGAACTACTTTTTCCAGTTCTTCAGAGTATGATGTTGGTATTTTAGTGGGGATTGCATTGAATCTGTAGATTGCTTTGGGTATAATAGACTGTTTAATAATGTTTATTCTTCCCAGCCAGGAGCATGGTATGTTCTTCCATTTGTTAATGTCTTTGGCTATTTCTTTTCTTAGGGTTTTGTTAGGTATATTCCTAGGTATTTCATTTTCTTTGAAGCTACTGTAAAGGCAATTGTGTCTTTGATTAGCTTCTCAACTTGGCTATTATTAGTATATACAAAAGCTACTGATTTGTGGACATCAATTTTATACCCTGACAGGTTACTGTATTTCTTGATAACTTCCAGGAGTATTATGGTTGAGTCTCTGGGGTTCTGTCAGTATAAGATCATATTGTCAGCAAAGAGTGAGAATTTAACTTCTTTTCCCCAATTTGAATGCCCTTTATATCTTTCTCTTGCCTGATTTCAGCAATATATTTTGTCAACAATGTGAAATCTTATCCTGAGGATACATCAGACAATCTTCAAATTAGGGAAAATTATATAAATGTAATATATAACGACCTCATAAATGAATACTTACTGTCCTTGGCTATAAAATTTAAACCTCCTACCATCTATGGTCAGCAACATAGAACCTTCCCAAATATCTCTGTCCTGATCTCTAGAACTTCTGAACTAGGTTAGGTTATATATTACAGAGGGAAATTATGGTAGCTAATCAGCTGATCATAAAGTTGGATATTATCCTGGATCATGTGGGTGGGCTCAATGTAATCACAAGAGTTCTCAAAAGTAGGAAAAAAATGCAGAATCATCAGCATTATGGTGATTTGGTGAGGAAAGACAGGATGAACCATTGCTGGCTTTGAAGGTAGGAAAAGTCTACGAGCCCAACAATGTGGACAACTGTGTAAGTTGGAAAAGAAAGGTAAGAAAAAAGATTCTTCCACAGACCCTTAAGAAAAAAAATGCATTTTACACCAGTACCATGCAGCTTTGGTTACTATGCTCTTGCAGTATAATTTGAAGCCAGATAATGTGATGTCTCTAGATTTGTCCCATTTGCTCATGTTTTCTTTGGGTATTTGGGCTCTTTTTTGATTCCATATGAAATTTCAGGATGTTTATTCTAATTCTGTGTAAAATGATGTTGGTATTTTATGGAAATTGGATTGAATCTGTAAATCACTTTGGGTAGTATGGACATTTTAAGAGTAGTAATTCTTCCAATTCATGGACATGGAATACTTTTCCATTTATGTCATCTATGATTTATTTCATCACTGTCTTATAGTTCTTCTTGTAGAGATCTTTTACCTCATTGGTTTAGTATAGTCATAGGTATTTTATTTTCTTCCTTGTTATAATAAATATGTTGGTTCTTCATTTTACCTTCAGCTTGACTGTCATTAGTATAGAATGCTACTGATTTGTGTATATTAATTTTGTAAACTGAGACATTACTGAATTCTTTTATCAATTATAGAAGTCTTTTGGAGAAATTTCCAAGTTAATATCATTGATAAACAGAGATAATTTGACCTCCTCTTTTCCAATTTTAATGCCCTTTATTTATATCTCTTGCCTGATTGCTCTGGCTAGTACTTCCTTTATTATGTTCATGGTGACAGTGGGCATTTCATCTTCAATGGAACTGAATAGTGAACCAAGAAGTAAAACTATATAGCTATAAACAACTGATTTCTAGTGAAGCAGTCAAAAACCTATGCTGGAAGAGTGCCCTATTCAATACTTGGTGCTGGGAAAACTGAATGGCCACATGCAGAAAAATGAAACTGGATACCTGTCTCTGACTATATGCAAAAATTAACTGGGATAGATTAAAGGCTTAAATGTACACTGGAAACCATTAAAATGCTAGAAGAAAATACAGGGAAAACCTCTGGACATTAGGGTAGGCAAAGAATTTAGGACTAAGAACCTAACAGCAAATATAATAACAACAATAATAAATAAATGGCTCAACCTAAAAGCAAACATAATAACAACAATAATAAATAAATGGTTCTCAAATGAACAGAAAAGGTTCTACATAACAAAGGTAATGATCAACAGAGTAAATAGACAACCTGTGGGTAAGAGAAAATAGTCACAAATGATACATCTGACTAAGGACTAACATCCACAATCTACAAAGAACTCAAATCAACAAGAAAAAGAAAGAACTCCATTAAAAAGTGGGTAAAAACCATGAACAGATTCTTTTCAAAAGAAGGTAGGCAAATAGGCTAAGACATATTGAAAAAATCTTCAACATCACTAATCATCAGGGGACACCAATTAAAACCATAACTAGACACCACCTCGCCCCCGTCAGAATGGCCATTACTAAAAAGTAAAACAACACTGGATGTTGATGTGAGCGTAGTGAAAAGAGAACACTTATAAATTGTTTATGGGAATATAAATGACTACTACTTCAATGGAAAACAGTATGGAGATTTGGCAAGGAAGTAAACATACACTTAACATTCGCCTCAGCAATCTCACTAACTGGGTGTCTGTTCAAATGGGAGAAAATGATTATGTCAAAAAGACACCTGTACTTGAATGGTTACTGCAGCACAATTCACAGTTACAAATATATGGAATCAACCTAAAAATGCCCATCAATTAACGAGTGGTTAAAGAAAATGTAGGATGTTATATATACACACCGTGGAATACCACTCATCAACAAAAAGAATGAGATAATATGTCTTTTGCAGCAACTTGGACGGAACTGGGGACTATTATCCTAAACGAAGTATCTCAGGAATGGGAAAACAAATACCACATGTTCCTACTTACAAGTGGGAACTAAACGATGGGTATAAAGGACATTGGAGACAATGAAAAGGGGAGAGTTAAGGGGGGAGTGGGAGATCAAAAATTACTCATTGGATACAATGTGCACTATGGTGACCAGTCCACTAAAAGCCCCCACTGCACCCTTATACAATACAATTCATCCATGTTAACAAAAAACAAGCGCAACTCCCCAAATCTCTTTAAATTTTAAAAAGAAAGAAAATTGCAGTCTTGTCAACATCTTGATTTTAGCTTAATGAAATCCATTTAGGACTTCTGAACTTCAGAACTACAAGATAATAAATTTCTACAGTTTTGAGGCATTAAACTATAATTTGTTACAGTAATAATAGGGAACCAATACATCTTTCCCAATTTTTGTAGCATTAGCTGAGATCTTTTCTCTGCTTTTTACACATATAGTTGAGTGGGGTTGTTTCTGTAATTATCATTCTTTTTCTATTCTGCAGTTGTATTTTCTAAGGCATATAGCTTCATCCCACAGTTAGAGTCATTCAATACCCATTTCTATCTTGTAAGGTAGCTTCTTCATGCTCTAAATTGTTAGATTACATTTAATTGTATTAAAAATTATTATAATATGTATATAATTGCAAAGTTTCTCAGGAGGTTTCAAAACTGTTATATCTGCTAAGTCCTTACAGATGAGACCAACTCCTTGTTCCTTTGAAAGGAATAACAACCTGTGTACACAATATTTAGATCCCATTATTTTTTGCTCAAATCTCTGCAAACAAGCTCCACTCCTGGAAGTCTCAAGGTGGGAAACTTGAATCCAACCCAAAGTTTCTGTTCACTTACAGGCGCTATGCATTTTCTACATATGGTCTAGGAGAGATTTTTAATCCTCAAAGCTTCTTAAATACATCAGCACATTTATTTGCTACTGATCTTTCCTGAAAGAAGATAAATCCTCTTAGGTTGCCATCTCAGTACTTCATGTTGGACCTCATCTCTTCTTCCGCTGAGATATTCTCCACGATAGGGACCAATTTTCCTAATGTTGATATGGTATATCCTGCCTTCCAAAAGTACTGTTTTCTAATTACATTAATTTTTCCACTGAAGATTTTTGCTGCCTTTACCAGCTGCGTCTCCATTTTGTTAATTCATTTAACACTGTCTCAGCCAGCAGATTCTGTGAGCGTGGAGACTATTGGTCCCAGCTGAGCTCTCAGTACTGAGAAGTGCCATTGAACCATAACTGGTGCTCAGTAAGCAGCTGGTGAATGAATTAACTAATCACATCATTTCATTTTTTTGCTTCCCAGTTTATAATTTTTCTCTTTCAGGATTTCTTAGTTGTGAAGTATTTTCTGTCTAAAGTTTTCTTCTGCTACAAGATGCACGTGTCTTCTTGCCATAACAATGTTTGAGAGCACAGCCTGTAAAATCTAATTTTAGACTGCACTCAACCCCCACATCTCACTTTCCATTGACATTTCCCGAAAAAGAGAACTGCGTGATTAAGAGCTGTGTGACTTGAAATAAACCTCTTTTGATCTGCAGGCTCCTCATTTAAAAATTGAAAATAATAATTATATGAATTTCATAGTGTTAGGTTTTCATAAAATAATAGTAGCTGAAATTTGCTCTGTGTTTACTATATGTCAACCTCATCGCTAAGGATTTTTATGTGTATTTGCTCATTATATTCTTACAATGAAACTGCCATGTAAGATACCAGGACAACCGCCAAATCAGTGATCTGCAAAGGTCGCAGGGGTCAGTGCCAGGCAGGGGCGGGGCGTCCTGGAGCCTCGCGAGAGAACCCACGACTTGGGAATTGCTCTCCTCTCCTCTCCCCTGCGGTTGGGCTTTTCCTCCCTCCCTTCGCGCCTTGTCCCTTCCTTCCTCTTTTCTTGTTTCAATAGAATTTTTAATAACCTCCTGGTCCTTTTTTGTTGCCTTACCCATATTGTGTTCAGAGCCAGTACTAGCAGAACACAAAGAAAATACTTGTTATTTGTTCCTTTTCGATGAATTAACGTTAATATCATTTCTTGGGAAGGTGTTCTCAGGGATCAGATCCTGAAAGGATTTACTTGCTGCTGCTGCGCTACGGGAAAGGGCAGTCCTCACGTGGGTCCTCGGCCAGGGAGACGCCCCCGTATCCTTTCTTGGAATTACACGGGGACCCTTTGTTCACCCAGTGATTGATTAAACTGATGTTTATCGTGTTGACAAGGTGGTCAGTGTTGCTCTAAGAGGCAGGGACACGGAGATGAAGGGAGCCCAGGTCCGCGGGGCAGGCAGGTAGTGGGAAGAGCGGTAGTGGGGGGCGGGCAGGTAGTGGGCAGAACGGTAGTGGGGGGAGGGCAGGTAGTGGGCAGAACGGTAGTGGGGGGCGGGCAGGTAGTGGAGTGTGGAATGGTAGTGGGGGCGGGCAGGTAGCGGAGTGTGGAAAGGTAGCTGGCGGCGGGCAGGTAGCAGGGGGCGGGCAGGTAGCGGGTGCGGGCAGGTAGTGGGGGGCGGGCAGCTACCTCCCAGAGTGTTGGGATTACAGGCATGAGTCACTGTGCTTTTTTCTCCTTTCCCCATATCTGGCTCTCACAGAGGCCTCCCCTCCTTTTGCTTTCTTTTCCTCCCCTTAATTTTTTTTCTTTCTTTCTTTTTCTTTCTTTTTTATTTTTTTTGTAGAGACAGAGTCTCACTTTATGGCCCTCAGTAGAGTGTCATGGCATCACAGCTCACAACAACCTCCAACTCCTGGGCTTAAGCGATTCTCTTGCCTCAGCCTCCCAAGTAGCTGGGACTACAGGCACCCGCCACAACGCCGGCTATTTTTCTGTTTTTGCAGTTCAGCCGAGGCTGGGTTTGAACCCTCCACCTTCGGTAGATGGGGCCAGTGCCCTACTCGATGAGCCACAGGCGCCACCTCCTCCCCTTAAATTTTTCAGGGTGCACTTATGCCGGCTGCTTAATTTGTGGATGATGTCATGGAATTGCAGCAGAGCCAGAAATGGAAACCTTAAAATGAACTTTAGATATTATTTTTCATAAAGCCTCTCAGTTGTTGCTGCCATAGGGCAAAGTTATTTCTTCAGAGGAAAATTTCTTTCTTTTTAACTCTTTCTTCTCTTTTCTTTTCTGTCCTTTCTTTCTTTCTTTCTTTCTTTTTGTAGTTTTTGACTGGGGCTGGGTTTGAACCCACCACCTCTCGTATATGGGGCCAGTACCCAACTCCTTTGAGCCACAGATGCCACCTTGGAAAATTTCTTTCTTTAATCTCAGGGCCTGAGAACTTTTCTCACTTTCACTTTCCAATCCATTTGGTTTCACCTCTGATTTTGCCCACACTAGCCACTCCTTTAAAAAGCAACCAAACTTTCTTATCCTGAGCCTTAGCCAGGGACATTTCCAAATTCCTGTTAAATTGATTACTCAGAAATTTAGCTGCTTCTTCCAAATTCTCTCCTTTCAGATTCTTTACAAGGGCTTTCAGTCATCACAGATGGAAAAAGGTGACTTACACAAAATTATCATCTGTTTAACACTTAGATGCACAGTAACTTAATAACCAGAAAGATTTTAACTTTTGGTTGAAATTTTCCTACATAAAATGTTTAGTTAAATCAACCTTCCTTGTACAATCTCTTTAAACAGCAGATGTAGAAAGATTGCATTATCTGCCTTTCCAGCAGAAACCCCAGGGCCCATAGAAATTTTCTTTTATTTATAAGTTTTGTTTGGACTCTTCCCATTTAGCATGTTAAATAGCCAGGCTTTTAGTAAAGTAATTCACAAAACCTCTGGTGGGTCTTAGTCATATTTCTAGCAAGCTGCTTCGCGCATCATAACTCAGAACATTCAGTGCTCAGAGGTGGATGTTCAATCAGGCTCCTACAAGCTGGTGTGTACCCTCTAGGCACCGGCCTCACATCAAAAGCTCACATACATCATTAAAATAATCTCAGCATGAAACAGCTGTTTTTTCAACCCCAGATATTCTGATAGAGTCTGCCACTCTTTTAAGGCTCAATTTTAAAAGAAATGTTTTATTTTCTTTTTCTTTCCTAGTTTTTGTCAGAACGTGTATGGGGTAATTACAGACTTGAAAAAATGTTTGTCCTAATTTTATTATTATTAAGTATGTATATCTAGATTTATCAAGAGTTCAGGCACCTTGAGAGATATATTTTTGTGCATAAGTCTTTATTAAACCCATGTCATCTTGGACTGTTTACATTCAAATCACTCTCCACCCACAATCACTTTGCTATTTATTCTGCATTAGCAACAAAATATCTTTCTGTAAGAGAATCCATTATTGAAGATTATCAGACAATACAGTTAATTTGACTTTAAAGTATTCTGGGATGTAGGCTGGTGGGCTGGTGAGATGGCCGATGAGGAGGAAGACTCCGTTTTTGAGGAAGAAAATGGAAATTAGAGGGGGTGCAGGAGGTGGACAGGGTAAAAGAAACAGACTGTTTTCTAAAGAAGTGAAATGTATGATGTATGGCTTTGGAGATGACCAGAATCCTTACACTGAGTCAGTAGATATTCTTGAGGACCTTGTCATAGAGTTCATTACTGAAAGGACTCACAAGGCCATGCCTATTGGAAGATAAGTTCGAGTCCAAGTTGAAGACACCATCTTCTTGATTTGAAAGGACCCCAGGATATTTGCTGGGGTTAAAGACTTGCTTACTATGAATGAAGAATTGAAATGGACTATATTTTTATTTATTTTATTTTATAATAATAATATATATTATTATTACATTTGTAAAATTTATAGTAGCAGAATTGCATAAGCATGCACATAAAATAAATTTGAGTTAAAATAAGGCAAATTTGGTCAACCAGTTTCACAAGAAGAACTAAGAAAAATTATTTAGCGATTAGAAAAAGTATATCAGTATCTTGTATGGTTTTATTATTTGCCTCCCTTTCAAGTGGGACTTTATATTCCATTAATATAAACTCATGGGAAACAACATATAGTGGGACATGGATTTTGAGTCCTGTCTCTCTGACATCCTCACCTATGAGTCTTACTTTCAACCTTTAACAGTAGATGACAATTGCTGCCTTGGTCACAAATCAAGTGGGGTTACCAAGAAGAAGATTTTTATTTATATTTAATAAGTACCTGGCACTCAATAATCTTATATCCACTATTTAATATAAGCAATGCTTAAGGGATCTTGCCAGTGCAGCCACAACCAGTGGTCCTTACTGGTATGTACCAAGCAAGTCGGACAAACCCCCACTCTCCTCTAGTTTATGAGATGAAACCTCCTCCATGGTTTCCACTTAGATTTAGGGTTTTGTGACATCATGTATGTACAACTTAACTTGCACTTTTAGGAATTACCAAAAAGATCATTTGATTACCCATTAACGATTAACTTTCCCTAAAAATTTTAGTTTTCTCTAGAAAAATCATGCACCACAGTGTAGTGGAAGAACAGTTAGTGTAGGAGGGTTCAGAGACTTTTTAAAGCTAGATGAATAACACTTCTTCACACCTAGATCATCCTGCCAACCTGATTTCTGAGCCTGACATAATTCAGTTGCCTCCTGAAACAATAATGACATCTATAAAAAGCAAAACAATTTGATAGTAGAATACCACTTTCCTGGGCAATTACATAGATACAATAACTCTGAAATAAACTGTTTTAGACTATGATGATCTCAACGTGACATACTTCTAGTTGAACAAAAAAGAAAATCACAAATGTAAGGAATCAAAGAAAGTAAAAATTATGCTGGGGATGAATCTGTGGCTGAATCTTGAAATGCAAAATATAAAAACACAGAATTCCAAGTAATAAACCCTTCATCCCAGTAGACTTCCTTTCCTCTTGCATGGCTAAAGATTATTCCAATGTTGTGGGAGTTAACGGCACCAGTATGAAAACGGGAGCAAGTGTTAAAGACAGTAACTCCACATTCCACTGGGACTACCTCATCACAGCTGTAGAGCTCCAAGGAGACCAACAAGGGCTGCAAATGTAGAAAGCAGCATTAACAACTGCTGAAGCCTGTCTTCTCTGTCATCCCGTGGGTCTCTAATTTTCTCTTAGAAGATGTGTCCTTGCTCTGCGATATGTCTTCTTAATGCAATTTTTAGCAGATCGCACATTGTTCTCAGCTATCAGTTCTTCAATAAAGAATGATAGGACTGGGGGGAGGAGCCAAGATGGCAATCTGTAACCAGCTTTCTGCAGAGGTTCCCATCCAGAAGGAGAGTTAAAGGACAGAAACTCAGCAAGAAAGCTGATGGTTTGGATCTGAGCTAAAAGAAAAGGTTGAAGAGTGAACATCAACCTTGCTAGGGTGACCTGAGACTCCGAGGACACAAACAAAAAGGTACAGAGCACATCACCAAGCAGATGGGAGTCCCCTCCCCCCATTAGAGAGGTTCACAGTCCATACAAACAAGCGAGCAGAGTTCAGATGTCCTCCCACTCTACCTCATGGGAGAGACCCTCTAAAAACCAGACCTCCTTCCCCTACTAGGGTGCCGTGGCACTCTCCCACGAGGCATAAAACTGTATACACTCTCTACTTGCAAGTTGGAGTTCCTGGTGTTCCCGTCCATTCTCACCCCAAGGTCTGGAGGCCTGTCCCCCACAGAGTCCAGATTCTTGGAGATTTTCTTGAGGGGAGTGGATGGGCGCAGACTGTTGATGAACTGTGCTGGTTTTCTGGCTCGGGAGGGGTGAGAGGGGAGTGAGCCAAGAGGAGACCTGGCTGGAGGGAAGGTCTCTTGAGGTACAAAACGGCAGCCAACTCCAGGAACAATAGCAGGAGAGCTGCACCCCGGGGATGTTTTGAGGAGACACTCCCAGTCTCCTGGGCGGCCAGGGGAAGCAGGTGGCTTCTCCACTGATAGCCACCAGCAGAGCGGACCGGCAACCAAGGCACATGAAGGAGATGCCTGAGGCGGTACTGCCAGGACAGAGCACAGAGATTAGAATACTCCCCGTGAGGCTGCTTTGCTTATCTTCAGACTAACCTGGCCCTCAGGGGAGGAAAGCTGAGACAAAGGGCTGGAACTCACAAACTGAGTCATGCCTATTTGCAGCCCCAGTCTGATCAGGGAAAATAGCCTTGACAGAAATAAATTCTGCAAACTTGCTTTGTTCCAGCAGCAACATCAATCAGGGACAGGGCTGGAACTGAGTGAATCGCCCCAGCCCCAATCAAGTACCCAGGTCATCAGGCCTCACCTCCCCCTGCCAAACAGTGACAGGGAGTAGCAGACTGGTTATGGAGCCACAGACCTCACTGTGACCCAGGCAGGCGCAAACCTCTGGAGCATCTGCTCATTGGAGGAAACTGGAACACAACTGTTAACACAGACTGGGTGTGACAGAGGGGCAAGGTAGGGAAGGAGGCATCAACCTTCCCAGACTAATGAACTTGCTGGGGGGGTGCCCTCCTGAGCTCACAGAGCACTGGAGTGAATTATACTAGCGCTTCCAGCAGATCCCTGCTATCTAGTTGCCAGACACTTTTTAACTCTTCCATTTGAGATCAGTGCTGGCTAGGACAATTGATTGGGACCTCTTCAACTGGGCCAATCACTCGAGGACTTTCCAAAGTGTTACCCTGAGTGTGTGGTAGTGGGAAGGTTTGATTTAGCTATTTCAATTGTTACCTGTGGGGGGTTGCAGTGACTTAACTCTGGTATTCCTTCACAGTTCAGATTTCAATTCAGAGTAACAGATTCTCTAGGGTAAGACAAAGACAAGCTGACAATAAGACAGAGCCACTTAACCCTACCACACCAAGAAGGTCCCCAGTTTCACAAGCAGTACCTCTCTACCAGTACTTGGCAAAACTCTAGCGGAAAAGGTACAGATGCCAGTCCAAGCTTTTAAGCAAAGGACTGGTCAATCACTACTCCTAGAACTCCCAGCCCAAATTGTCCTTATCTACTCATCTAGCCAAACGGTATAAAAATTAATCATGGGCAGAATCAGTGGAAAAACTTTGGAAATATGAACAACCAGACTAGATCAACACCCCCAAGGAATAATCTGGCAGACACAAGTGAGGATCCTATGCATAAACAGGTGGCTGAAATGTCAGAAATTGAATTCAGAATTTGGATTGCAAGCAAGATTAATAAAATAGAGGAAAAGTTGAATTTAGAAATTCAGGGTCCATTTCAAAAATTGTCTCAAGAAGTCAAGGAATTCAAAGACCAAATGACCAAAGATTTTGACACGTTGAGACAAGAAGTTGCAGCCCTCAAAGCTCTGAGAAACAAAGTAGAATCCCTAAGCAACAGAATGGAGCAAGCAGAAGAAAGGATTTCTGACATGGAAGATAAAGCTATCGAACGCTCCCAAACTGACAAAGAGATAGAGAAATGGAAGGCAAAAACAGACCATTCTCTCAGACAGCTCTGGGATAACTCGAAGAAAACTAACATTCGCCTTATAGGGATACCTGAAAAC
>CAUYON010060755.1:0-15987 GCA_963573935.1 Arctocebus calabarensis
GTGCTTAATAAACATATGTTGACTCGGATGGAGGTGGGACACATTATTCTTAGTGAAACATCACAGGAATGGAGAAGCATGAATCCTATGTATTCAACTTTGATATGAGGACAATTAATGACAATTAATGACACAGTGGGGCATGGGAAAAAGGGAGAGCAGACTGAGAGAGAAGGAGGGAGGGGGTGAGGGAAAGAAAACAAAAAAAGAAAAAAGAGTGACTAATGCTCACATAAACTGGATTCAATTTTGACCAAAGTACTTTACTTAAATATTAATTTTTAATTCAATTTGTTAATATGTTGTTTAGGATATTGCATCCTCATTTATAAGTGAAATATATTTGTAATTTCCCTTTATAACAATATATTTTCTACAATTTTAATATCAGGTGTATCCAGATTAAGTAGAATGATTTTGAAATATTTCTTCTTGGCTCGGCGCCTGTGGCTCAAACGGCTAAGGCGCCAGCCACGTACACCTAAGATGGAGGGTTTAAATCCAGCCTGGGCCCACCAAACAACAATGGTGGCTGCAACCAAAAAATGGCCGGGCATTGTGGCGGGCGCCTGTAGTCCCAGCTACTTGGGAGGTGGAGGCCTGAGACTCACTTGAGCCCAGGAATTGGAGGTTGCTGTGAGCTGTGATGCCATGGCACCTCTATCCAGGGTGACAGCTTGAGGCTCTGTCTCAAAAAAAAAAAAAAGAAATATTTCTTCTTTTTCTGTTGTCTAAGATTTGACATGATGTGTTTTTTTGAAATTACCTCATGATCTGTTTTTTTGAATTATTTTGAAATTATTTATAAATATTAGTTCTCTATTTTTTGAGACTTTGGAAAAAAAATAAGTTAACTGATGCCTCCATACTGAGCCTCACATTTAAAGCATTCTATAGTGGACATACTCTTATTTGACAATGTGAATGTTACTTTCTTTGCATTATTATTGTTAATATTGCTTAATATTTCGATGCAGTAATTGTCTGATTTCTTTTCTGAATGTATTTATCTTCATTCATTCTTTTTGAGGTTTTTGTTTGTAGTCCTTATCATAAACATTGTTATTGTTATTAAAATTTAAGCCTTTTTAATTCCATAAAGGCAAAAAGTGGAAACCTAATAAACACATGTATATGTAAAAAACAAAACAAAACAAAACATGTGTTGAATGAATTAATGATTCAAATATAACCTAAAGTTGCTGATACTGAGTGAGTTAATTAAAGGGGCTATATTGTCTTTCCTCCAGGATGACCCTTGGTTATGTTAGTGACCATTGGTCACAGTATGTGAACTATAAACGAGGCTCAGGATTGGCCCTGCAGCCCTACTCAATAGAGAAACTACAGGTTGAATTTGATGAGCTATTTTTGAGGGCTGTCCTACATGTGCTAAAAGCAAAAAGGTAAGACACGATGATATTTGGTGAGAAGTAACTGTCTGGTAAGAAAGATTGAAGTGAAAGTCTACTGAATTAGATCTCTTATGATAATGTCTTAGTGTATTTCATCTATGTCTTACGGCAAATTTGTGGACCTTAGTTTTCTTATCTGTAGCGCCCCTTTCTATTGACAGAAATGATTTCTCGTAGGTTTCTTTCTGCCTCTAACCCAATTTTGATGTCTCAGTTATTTGTTTCCCCTGAACTTTTGGGGTGGTCTTTTTCCTTTTTTTGTTGAGACAGAGTCTCATTTTGTCACTCTTGGTAAAGTGCTGTGGCATCATAGCTCACAGCATCCTTAAACTCTTGGACTCAAGTGATTCTCTTGTCCCTCAGCCTCCTAAGTAGCTGGGACTACAGGTACCCGCCACAATGCCCAGCTATTTTTAGAGACGAAGTCTTGCTTTGGCTCAGGCTGGTCTCAAACCTGTCAGCTCAGGTAATCCATCCACCTTGGCCTCCCAGAGTGTGAGGATTACACAGGCTTGAGCCACCATGCCTGACCTGGGGTGGTCTTGACCAGGGAAAAACAGGATGAATTCTATTACACACCCTATGGCAGTGCCTACACAGGTGCTCAGCCTGTGGTGCAAATTATGTGTTGGTTTTATTGTTCAGGTTGTTTTACAGTAAGTGTTTTAAGGGTGCATTTGAGGCCTAGGCAGGGGCATAGCTGTGTCCTCATGCTGCCTTCCCCTGTCTTGGGCCAAGTGTAGAAGCAGGTTCTGCTCCAGGATTGCACCCTCTGCTAGGAGTTGGGGGTTAGCTTCTAACCCCACCCAGCTTTACTTGTGAATTGCTAGTTCTCCCCCACTTCGCTCTCTCCTGAGCTAGCTGTCTAGACTCTCTCTTAGCCTTAGTACCTTATTTCTGTGTGTTGTGTAGTGAATTTGTGTCTTGATCTGTTGTTTACTATTACCCTGGGCAAATCACTTAATATTTATGGTCTCACTTTCTTCATTTATAAAATAGAGATAATAATGAAACTATTCATTCTTTTAACCTCATGGATAGGTGAATTTTGGTAATATGTATAAATACTTTTTAAATCATAAAGGACTTTTCAAATGTAAGTTGTGGCAAGTTTTGTATGGTTTCAGATATAGAAAGTAACTTACAGACTTAAAGAAAGATCTAGACTAGGTGTTAACCACTTTTAGGCACTCAAAAAATCTGGGCCTAATATAAATAGAGCTTGAGTGTAGAAATTTATCTTTAGATGAATTTTGTTACATGTACACTATACATTTGGTAACCTTGTGATAGGCACCAAATCCAGGGCAGGGTCGTGCCAAGGAGTCAGTGCAGTAGTACCTGCCACTGAAGGGCTGGCATGGTGCTTGGGAAAAGTCTTCCATCTCTGATCTCCTGTCACTTGTTCCTGTGCTTGCCTAGCTGAGTGGCAAAGCTTTCATTCTGGTTTCCTACAGATATAGGAATGTTGAGAGCTATTGTTCTTGAGTGCAATTTATTTTAAGAAATAAATTATATGGGCCAGGCTTGGTAACTTGTGCTTGTAATCCTAGCACTATGGGAGGCTGAGGGGGGTGATAGTTGCTCAGGAGTTCAACACCAGCCTGAGTGAGAGTGAGATTCACCTCTCAATTAAATACAGAAAAACTATCCAGGCCTGGTGGTGAGCTCCTGTAGTCTCAGCTACTGGAGAGGCTGAGGCAAGAGGAAAACTCAAACCCAGGAGTTTGAGGGTGCTGTGAGCTATGATGCTACTGCACTCTACTCAGGGTGACAAAAAAAAGACAGAAATATATAAGAAACAAATATTTAAAGCCATGAGATTTAAATTTATTTAGCACTTCAATGGAAATTTCAATATGGTAGCTAACCCCTCAACTTAAACCAAAACCAAACCAAAAAATAGCAAAAACCTAAGCCTCCTCATTTCTTGCAGATCTGCCACATTGGGGATTTTATAGTCTGAAATATGCCCCGTTATGTGACATTACTTTTGATTTGGAGTTGTAAAACAGCATTAGGTCCCATGTTAGGCTTATTAATTAATTAATAAATATTTTAGAAATAATAAGACAAAGGCCTGGCCCTCTTGAAGTTTCTTCACCTTATGCTCAGGAGTCTAGCTGACTTTTCCACAGTTCAGGTCAGGGTCGGTTTGGGCTACCAGTTGTCTACTCAGGTTCTTAGGTGTGGATTAGGCATACACTATTCCTTTTTTTTTTTTCTTCTTTTAATAAGCTTGGCTTCTTTGTAATTAGTCAATTTGTAGTTGTGTCCCAAATACAGCAGTTATTTTGAGTGCTTCCTTGTGTTTCTTTTTTTGACACAGAATCTTACTCTTTTGCCCTGGGGAGAGTGCTGTGGCATTATAGCTCACAGCAACCTCAAACTACTGGGTTCAGAAGTTCAAGCTATCCTCTTGCCTCAGCTCCTGGGTTCGAGCTATTTTCTTGCCTCAGCCTCCCAAGTACCTGAAATTACTGGCACCTGCATTAAGGCCGGGCTAGTTTTTCTATTTTTAGAGATAGCTTCTCATTCTTGTTTAGGCTGGTCTTTGAACTCTTGAGCTCAAGCAATTCACCCTCTTCAGCCTCCCAAAGAGCTAGGATTACAGGCTTGAGCCCCCCCTGGCTCTTGTTATTTTTTTAATTTTAAAAAGTAATGTGATAAAATTCACCTATAATTTTAATAAACATCTATTGAGTGCTGATGGCTTTTGAGAAACTGGTTTAGGTAGTAAACTGCAAGGCTCTAATTACAAATTGGTTTATAGAAAGATGAACAAGATCTGGTTTCTGCTCTGAGATTGTTGGTAGGCTATATATGTACCTAAATTAGAGTAGCTCAAGCTGTTTCTTATATTGTGGTTTAAGAGTCACTTGCGTCTTAGTCACCACAGGTGATTGTACAGGTGCAAATTCTTGGGCCCCAGCTGTGACGTACAAAATCAGGGTCTCTGTAGGTGGAGCTTGAGAATCTACATTTTCTACGAAGTCTCCAGATAATTTTTTTGCCTCTGGAGTGTGAGAACACTGATGAAAGGCATGCTATTGCCAAAGTCAGGTATGGGTGGAGTTCTGTAATACTGCCAAACAAGCAATCAGAGGAGGGCTTCACATGTGTAGGGACATTGGTCTGGAGGTGTCAGGTATTCTCTCCAGCCTTGTTGGAATACAAAAGTATTCTGAATGCAAAAGCAGGCTTTTTTGGTTGGAAATATAGACCAGAACTACATTGTGGGAGCATGTGAGTGTGGGCCTGAGGAGTTTGAACTTCATTCCGTGATCAGGAGGAATCACTGGGTGTTACATATTCTTGAGGTGCTTATGACCAAAGCATGTGGCAAATTGTGGTAGAGTGATTTAAGACTTTTTTCTATGAGAACTGAAGGTTGGTTTATTTTCTCAGTGTGGTGAAGCTAATGAATTATTTCTGTTCTTTTTAAAAAATGCAGACTCGGCATTTGGCTGTTCATGTCTGAAATGCCTTTTGGGACGCTGTCGGTCCCTATGCTCTGGAAGCTCTTCTACCTCATGCACCAGGTGGAGAGCGGACGCCTGCAGCAGCTCTGTTCCGGTCTGCAGCCGGCAGAGTGCAAGCGGCAGCTCCAAGGTAAGGCTCTCCCGACTACTGTGTGCTTCTCTTTTGCTACTCCGTACAGTAATGACTCTGAAGTTTGAGAGACTGCTTTGTTGTTTTGATTTATTAGATAGCAGCTGACATATCTGAAATCCAAATCAATTTTGCTTGTGTGTATGAAATTATTTTGGTTTACTGTCCTTTTAACAAGTCTGTGTTAATTGTTTAGAAATTTTTTTTTTTTTTGAGACAGAGCCTCAAGCTGTCACCCTGGACAGAGTGCTGTGGAATCACAGCTCACAGCAACCTCCAATTCCTGGGCTTAAGCGAGTCTCAGGCCTCCACCTCCCAAGTCGCTGGGACTACAGGCACCCGCCACAACGCCTGGCCATTTTTTGGTTGCAGCCGTCATTGTTGTTTGGCGGGCCTGGGCTGGATTTGAACCTGCCAGCTCAGGTATACATGGCTGGCGCCTTAGCCCATTGAGCCACAGGCACTCAGCCTGTTTAGAAATTTGTTAAGATTTTCTGCTCAGTTGTTCTTCTAATATCATTTATTGCTGTTTTTTTTTTGTTTGTTTGTTTGTTTTTTGAGACAGAGTCTTAAGTGGACACTGTGGGCAGAGTGCTGTGGCATCACAGCTCACAGGAACCTCAAACTCTTGGATGTAAGTGATTCTCTTGCCTCAGCCTCCCAAGTAGCTGGGACTACAGCTGCCTGCCACAACGCCCTGACTATTTTTTGGTTGTAGTTGTCATTGTTGTTTGGCAGGCCCAGGTTAGATTCGAACCCGCCAGCTCTGGTGCATGTGGCTGGCGCTCAGCCTTATTGCTATTTTTTAAAGTTTTATTTATTTATTTTTTTGTGAACTAGTTAAAGATGTAGAGAGGTATACTTAAAAAAATTAATGTTGGTGAAAACCTATTAAGTTTACTATCATACCACCAGTAAATTCTAGTGTACTTTATTGGTTTTTTGTTTGTTTGTTTGTTTGTTTGTTTGTTTGTTTTTGAGATAGCATTTCACTTTGTTGCCCTCAGTAAAGTGCGGTGGCATCACAGCTCACAGGAACCTCAAACTCTTGGGACTACAGGTGCCTGCCACAGCGCCTGGCTATTTTTTAGAGATAGGGTCTTGCTCTTGCTCAGGTTGGTCTCAAATCTGTGAGCTCAGTCAATCCACCTGCCTCGGGGAGGGCATTTTTTTCATAACAAAATTATAATCTTAAAAATGAAAAACATCAGACTAATTGGATGTATGTTATTATGATTTTTAAGACTTACCCTATACATGTTTTAAAAATCTGATAGAAAATAATCTATACAAAATACTAATAAGACTTAAAAAATTACCAACAAAAAAAAAAAAAAAAAATTACCAAAAGTAATGTTTTCCTAATTTTGAAGGGTCTTTATCATTTAAAAGAAAACCAACTTTAAAAAGTACTTTAAAAATTATTTATCCTCCACTATTTGCAAGGTAGTTCGTGCAGCCATTCACGATTTGTTTATTTTTTCTCTATTTCTTTTTTTTTCTCTAGATTAGTGATGTCTTTCTTGTTTCTGCTTTTACTCTTTTTGTGGAGGCTTTTACATGAATCCACTTCTGTCCCTTTCTGGTTTTTTTTTGTTTGTTTTTTTAGTGGTAGCTCTGGACTCCTTTATATTGTTCTGCTTCATCAAATGCTTCTCCCTTGTTCTGGAAGAAGAATTATCCTGTTGTCATAGTAGGACCTGGGCTTATGAGTGAGCTGAGTGGGAGCGCCTTACAGCCATTATCCATTCCCTGGTAGCTGATTCTGTGGGTGAAAGAGCATAGGAAACAGATATTTCCTTTGGAAGTTCCTGGGGTGGTTAGCAGAACTCCTTTACACAGTTTGATCTTGGGTGGGTCTCCTTTGTAGTGCCCCTCTGTGTTAGCACTTCAGGCAGGTGTAGCTGTTAGACAGGTCAGCTGTTCAGTAGAGGCGATTCCAGACTTGAAGAGGTAATACCAGCCTTGCCTCACCCCCAGGCTTTGGATCTTGTTGCTGGAAGTTTTCTCTCTGGACTCTAGGCACCCAGAGTACTTTTTAAAAAAAATTTTTCTTAAGCCCTGTAGCACCTGTCCCAAGAATTCCTGTGGGATGGTAGAGATGTTTCATCTGCCTTAACAGGTTCTACCATGAGGGTCAGATTTAATCCTCCTCTAATTTGCTATTTTTTCATCGTCTCATTTGTGTAGTCTTTTTGGTGCCCACTTTTGTTGGGAAGCTTGATTTTTACTGTGTTTGTGGAAAAATAAGACTTTTTATTTTACTTTCCTAACATGATAAATACCAGAAGTTCTTGTTCTTTATAACCAATTTTAATTTAATTGTGGTAATGGGGACAGGATGATCTTGAAACTACAGCTTCCCAAGAACAAATTTGAGTGTTACCCAACTAGCAGACTTCTCAGGAGTGATTGTTAAAAATTGGCTTGCTTCGGCTCGGCACCTGTGGCTCAACGGGCTAAGGCGCCAGCCACATACACCTGAGCTGGTGGGTTCGAATCCAGCCCGGGCCTGCCAAACAACAATGGTGGCTACAACCTAAAAAAAAAAAAAAAAAAATGGCCGGGTGTTGTGGCAGGCGCCTGTAGTCCCAGCTACTTGAGAGGCAGAGGCAGGAGACTTGCTTGAGCCCAGGAATTGGAGGTTGCTGTGAGCTGTAATGCCACTGCACTCTATCCAGGGTGATAGCTTGAGGCCTTGTCTCAAAAAAAAAAAAAAAAAAAAGAAAAAACGGCTGGGCGTTGTGGCAGGTGCCTGTAGCCCTGGCTACTTGGGAGGCAGAGGCAAGAGAGTCGCTTGAGCCCAGGAATTGGAGGTTGCTGCGAGCTGTGATGCCACAGCACTCTACCCAGGTTGACAGCTTGAGGCTCTGTCTCAAAAAAAAAAAAAAAAATTGGCTTGCTTCAATTTGGCTTCTTTTGGTCAATGTTCTAACTATTGCTAAGGTGTAATCATAGATTTAATGATAAATGGCAATGTGTTTATCTTGCTTGTCCTTCAAGTTAATATGTTAAAAGCTAATTAGGAAGTTATTTCTCTTTTTCATTGGCTTTTTTTTTATAGAATTCTTTAAAATGTAGAGTCTCTCATTTGACATATACTTTAAACATTGTCTAAAGTATTGAAAATTCCAATTTTCATTATTCTGGGAATGCTGTATATGATAATTTCCATAATAAACCCAATTTGGGGATGGGAAATGAAAATTGATAAGTGACCCAGAGAATTGTTTTGAAAATGCATAAAATTTGGTGAACTACTTTTGATTTCTCAAATGTGTAAACATGAAAAGAATTATTGGCTTTTTGCCTTCTTACTATGAAAAGTTCTGTTGGGGATATACATTTTTTCTTCTCTTTTTTTTTTTTTTTTTTTGGCGGGGGGACAGAGTCACTATGTCGCCCCAGTAGAGTGCAGTGGCATCACAGCTCACAGCAACCTCAAACTGTTGGGCTTAAGCAATTCTCTTGCCTCAGTCTCCCTAGTAGCTGGGACTACAGGCGCCCACCACAGTGCCCAGCTATTTTTTGATTGCACTTATCAGCTATTTTTTGGTTGCTGTTGTCATTGTTGTTTAGCCGGCCTGCACCCAGCTCAAACCTGCCAGCCTCACTGAGCTATGGGCAGCAAACCCAAGGGGATATATTTTTCACGTGGACTTTTTTTCCTCTTCTATAAAACTTTGCAACATCCAGTTTTCTATCCTGTAACATTTCTGAATACGGCCTCCTAGTGACAAAGTGTAATATTGTTTACATGGCATCCTGAAAGAAATAGGCAAAATGTAGTATGTATGTAATGCTTATTACATTCATCAGTACTTCAGTAAGTGTTATAACTTTTCTTGTCTCTAATTTTTCTTTATAAGCCAATCTTTTGTTTGGAGGGCTATGTTTTCGCTGAGTAGTTTGAATCTTTGTAGTTTCCTTTATTAGGGTCTTTATTCATTTGCTAACAGTCAGCTAAGTAGCTTCATATATGCCTTTGAAATCGGCAGTATTGTCTTCGAAGGTGGCTCTCCTAATGGTGGTAGAAGTGCTTTGCAAAGCACTTCACCTGTGACATATCATTTATCCTTCTTATTAAATAATCTTCTGAGACAGATGAGGAAACTGAGGCTTAGAAATGTTAAATATCTCCACTGAGAGTACCTTTTATTTAGGGTATGTTGGAATTTCAGAGGTTATCTTGTGGAAATCCATTCTGGAACAAAGGAAGATCTTTTGTGTGTGTAAGTATCTCTAAATACCTTTTAATTTTATATCCTCTTACTGTCTGGAAAGTGATTAAAATATATTAATAGGTTAAAATTTATTCTTTCCCCACTTTAATTTTCTCATATAAACTTGCAGAACCAGAACATTTTGCGAACTTTGAGAAGTGTCTTTCTTCCATGAATAGCTCTGAAGAGATTTGTCTTCTGACTACCTTTGCTCAGATGGCTCAGGCTAGAAGAACAGACATGGATGAGGACTTCATAAAAATTATTGTTTTGGAGATATATGAGGTTAGACTATGAAGTTTTATAAATCAACTAAAACATTTTCTTTTGGGTTGTCCGTCTGTTGGTTCTTTTGGGATTATTTTTTTTTAAATGTGACTGAGCTACTACTATCTGTACTTATGGAAGGGGATAGAGAATTCAAGGAACATCATTTTACTATAGGGACTATTGAAAACTTGAATTATAACTCATTCTGTTTCCTGCTAGTATCCTTTGACATTTGAAGTGTGAACATTGGGAAAGAAGAGGCGATGTAGCACAATGTGACATTTGGAGAGTTTTTACTATTTGTCCTGACACTTGGGGTTTTTGCATTGTCTGTTTCCAGTCCAAATTCCACTCCTGCCAATGATACTGAAGCCTGGCTTCCCAGCTAATTTAAATGACATAGTGGGAAGAATATTGAATTTAGAGTTAGAAGATCTGACTTTTATTTTAACTTTGCTATTAGTTGCCTATCTCACATCTGAAAAGATAATTTAACACCGTGGGCTTTATTTTCCTCATTTGTAAAATGATAGATTGGGATGTCATCCTGGCTTTCTTCACTTTTTCACCAAGCCATCCCTAATAGTGGGTAAGAGTGAACTTTGGATCGCTCAGTTGCCTGGAGATGAGTCCAAAGTGGCTACCAAAACTTTCAGTGGAGTTTTATGTATATTTAAAAAGCCGTGCACATTTTATACTTTGTGCTGTCTGCTATCAGTTTATCTTCATACGAAATACTCCAAAGTTTTCAGTTATACTTAAGTAAAATTATGTTCAAAGATTCTATGAGTTTTATTATCCTCCCCCAGTAATCCATTTTGAGAATGATAGCAGACTTGGGTGACGTTTTTTCCAAGATCAGATACTCTATTTAGCTGTTCCTATATTGATACTTGGTAACCATGCGTGAGGTTAACACCTTGATGGATTGGAATTCAGACTATCTTCATGATTTGAAAAACTTTGAGATGTATTTTCACATCCATTAAATGATATCCTCAAGATTTATTGCTACATTAATATTTGTGCTCTTGAATAATGTTTCCAGGAGTCACAGTAATAATTACATTCTGATCCTCTATGTGCAATAGAAGCAATATTTAATCTTCCAGTGATGTATTCTTAAATTTTTCTATTTTATTTTATTCTCTCTGTTATTTTTCTATTTTATTGTATTAAGAAATGGCAAACCCTGGCATTAATGGATTGTGACCTTTAGTTTGAAAGACATTGTTCAGAGGGAGTTGGTAAATACTGGTATTATATTTTAGAAGCACTTGCATTTTGGGATCTCATTTTTGTAGGAGAGAATGGGCATTTCCATGACATACATTCTGATTTTCATCATTTTAGTGATTTCCTCAAGCTTTGAAAAGTTGTAGATTTGAAGGAACTGCTTTATTGCTTCTGGGATACTATTGCTTCTGACTACTTTGGGATACTGTTTTTGAATGTATACTTAAGTCTGTTGTTACATATAGTTGTCATTCCCTTTCTTCTCACCTTCAAGGTAGATGGTTTGTTATCTGAAATTCTGACATTGTTTTGAACCTGGTGTGAACTGAGGCTTAATGTGAGATTCTTTCTGCTTTACTTGGAAAAAACTACATAAATGTGTTTTGGCTATTAATTGATATTAAAATTGTCATCTCCTCCCACCCAATTTAGGTATCTTATGTCACCTTGTCTACCAGAGAGACTTTTTCAAAGGTTGGTCGAGAGCTTTTAGGGGCCATCACAGCTGTTCACCCTGAGATAATTTCTGTCCTTTTGGATAGAGTTCAAGAGACCATTGACCAAGTTGGAATGGTAAGAGTGCTTTTTGTTGTTGTTGTTGTTTTAAAAAATCCTGAAGGAATGAAACAATGGTCAAGGATAGGACAGTTGCTGGGAATGACTATATCATTCCAGGGCAAAAGGTGAAAGGAACTTAACATTTACTGTGCTACCAGGCTCTGTGCCATTCCTCACGACAACTTGGGATTAGCTATTGCTTATAAAAGGGTGTGATTGTTTCTGTCACATCTTCTCAAAGTTGACTTTCCAAACTCCTTCACTATTATCAGGTTTTTGCTTTAATTATAGCCTGTAATTAATTAATAATTTTTTATTTTGTAATTTGTTTGGCTTTCATAATTTTCACTTTTTATGCTAGGAAGAAACAGCTGTGACTAAGAAAAAAGGCCCTGTTTGAAATCACTCAATAGCAAAATTAAAAGTACATGGTAATTTAAGTTGAGCAAGACACAGATAAAGTTTATTTTTGTTATTTGTCATAATCCCTTTTGAAATCTTTGTGTGCTTTTAAAAATAGCTTTCTTTAGATATAAACCACATACTGTATAGTTCACCTATTTAAAGTGTACACTTCAGTGGCTTAGTATGTTCATAGATAGACTAGGTCACTGCAATCAATTTTAGAGCATTTTCATCACCTCAAAAAGAAATGCTATGCACTTTAACTATAATTTCTATTCTATTCCCTCCAGCTCTAAACAACCACTAGTCTACTTTCTGTGTCTAGATTTCACCTATTCTAGGCATTTCATATAAATGAAATCATATAATATGTGGTTTTTTTATGTCTGGTTTATTTCACTTAGCATAATACCCTCAAGGTGTTTTACATCCATGTTGTGGTGTATGTCAGAATTTCCTTCCTTTTTAAGCCTGAATAATAATTCCATTTATGTATATGTCACATTTTGTTTATTCTTTTTTTTGAGACAGAGCCTCAGGCTGTCCCCTGGGTAGAGTGCTCTGGCATCACAGCTCACAGCAACCTCCAATTCCTAGGCTCAAGCGAGTCTCTTTCCTCCACCTCCCAAGTAGCTGGGACTACAGGTGCCCGCCACAACACCTGGCCATTTTTTGGTTGCAGCCATCATTGTTTGGCGGGCTCGAACCTGCCAGCTCAGGTGTACGTGGCTAGCGCCTTAGCCGCTTGAGCCTCAGGCGCCGAGCCTGTTTATTCATTTGTTGATGGGTGCTTGGGTTGCTTCTACCTTTTGGCCATTTTGAATAATGCTGCTATACAGGTGGATGTACAGCTATCTCTTTGAGATGTTGCTTTCAATTCTTCTGGGCATATACAAGTAGAATTGCTAAATTATATGTTAATTCTATTTTTAATTTTTTTAAGAACCATCATACTGTTTTCCATAGTGGCAGCACATGTACTTTTTCCTTTTAAGAACATTGTGAGATGATTATATTGAGATAAAAAATCCTGTATATGCAGTTCAATATGGCGGGAAGTTTTTGGTTACTTCTTTTGGAGTGATTATCTAATGGAATGAATTCCACAGAAATGTACAGTAGGTCATATAATTCTTAGCTCATGACATTTTTCTCTTAAGTGGTTTTCTGTTTTTGGCTACATTTATATTTTTAATTTAGCCATGATACTTCTAGTAGTAAACTGTGCCCAGAGCATCTGGTTAACATTAAGGGTAAAAATTAAAACTATAGTATTTTTTAGAGTACGTCTTCTATAAGTTTCCTCCACTCTTGGTTTACACATGTGGTTCCTTTGTGCTCTGTGAACTTGCTGAGATTTTTGGATGGGCTTGTTTAAGCTCCCATGCCTTCAGATGAATATGACAGCTTTTAATATTTTCACAGTGACCTTGGCTAGTCTGGAATTAGTTCCTAGCTCTAAGAGTCTGGGAATGAGCTGTGACTGGAGCCCTGAACTTTTAGTGACGTATTTTGAATGTATCTGCACATGACTTTGTGCTCTAAAGGCCCAGTGTGTGAGGGCACAACCTGCGTGGGCATTGTCCTCAGTTAGGATACTGGCCGATAAGGACAAAGCCTTTTGGGTGTTCCCAAACTATAAAGAGATATATTTAGTGACAACCTGAAAATTGATGTTGTATTTTCCTTTTGGTCTATTTTATAATTTTAAAAATTGGCTCACTTCAGAGGATACTGTCTCCTATTGTTACTGAAATCCATGTATGTCCCCTGTAACCTCTTCAAGTAAGATAGTAATCTCTTGACTTTCAGTGAACCATAAATACATATTGAAATATATATTTCAAGATATACTATGTAAATTCTTTTTTGTTGAAAATCCTTACCAGAATTCTTAAATGGATTCTTTGTTTTCTAATTATTATGCCTTTAATTTCTTTTTCTTACCTTAATACATTGACTCTACGAACTTTATTACAGTATTGAATAGAAGTATTAAGAATGGATGTTCTTGCCTCATTCCCTATCATAGGGTAAAGACCTAAAAAGTTTACTATTAAATATAATGTTAGCAAAAGTTTTTCTATAGTAGGCTGAGGATGTTTCGATTTCCTGTCTTTATGTTTAAGTGGATATTCAAGTTTTTTTTTTTGTATCTATTGAGATCTTGTAATTTTTCTTTTTTATTTTGCTAATGTGGTAATATTGACTGATTTTCAAATGTTGAATCCTTATTGTTTCTTTCTGGAATAAAAGTCACTTGATCAGGCTGGATAGAGTGGCTCATGCCTGTAATCCTAGCCCTCTGAGAGGCTGAGGCTGCTCAGAAGTTCAAGACCAGCCTGAGCAAGAGTGAGTTCCTTTTTCTAATAAGCCAGGTACCTGGCTACTATTATTATTATTATTAGAGAAGGATCTCACTCTTATTATTGTGGCAGGCACCTGTAGTCCCAGCTATTTGGGAGGCTGAGACAAGAGGATCTCTTGAGCCCAAGAGTTTGAGGTTGCTGTGAACTGTGACGCCATAGCACTCTACCCAGGGTGACAAAGACAGACCGTGTCTCGAAAAAACAAAAAAAAAAACAAACCCCACTGCTTGTCATGTTATCTTTTTTAGGTATTTCTACATTCAATTTGGTAACATTTTATTGAGGATTTCTTTTTTTTTTTTTTTGAGACAGAGCCTCAAGCTATCACCCTGGATAGAGTACTGTGGCATCACAGCTCACAGCAATTTCTAATTCCTGGGCTCAAGCAAGTCACTTGCCTCTGCCTCCCAAGTAGCTGGGACTATAGGTGCCTGCCAAAATGCCCAGCCATTTTTTGGTTGCAGCCATCATTGTTGTTTGGCAGGCCCGGGCTGGATTCGAACCCGCCAGCTCAGGTGTATGTGGCTGGTGCCTTAGCCCGTTGAGCCACAGGTGCCGAGCCTATTGAGGATTTCTTTATATCTATTCTTGAGGGTTATTGACCTATGATTTTATTGCAGGTCTTGCTTGTCTTTATTTGGTTTTATTTTTAGGATTATGTTAGCCTTATGACAGGAGTTGGGAAGCATTCCTTCCTCTTGTTTTCTGAAAGAGTTTTTGCAGGATTGCTATTAATTCTTCAAATATTTGATAGAATTTACCAGTGACATCATCTGGGCCTGGAGTTTTCTTTTTTTTTTTTTAACTGAAGGAGAACGTGTTTAATTTCCAAAAGCGTGTATTGACAATTAGTTTTGTAATTTAATAAAATGGAGTATCCTGCAATCAATAATTTGCTTTATGGTAGCTTTCTATCCTGCTTCCTATTCTTTTTTTTTTTTTTTTTTAATAATTTTATTAAATCATAATTGTGTACATTGGTGCAATCATGGGGCACAATGTGCTGATTTCACATACAATCTGAAATATTTTGATCGTACTGTTAAACATAGCCTTCATGACATTTTCTTAATCACTATATGAAGACATTGATATTCTACATTTAGTAAGTTTCACCAGTACCCTGCTAAGATGCACCGTAGGTGTCATCCCACCAATTGCCCTCCCTCCACCATCCTCCCCCACCCCCCCTCCCCTCCCTTTCCCTTTTCCCTGTATTCTTGTGCTATTATTGGGTTTTAGCCTTCATATGAAAGCTATAAATTAACTTCATATTAGGGCTGAGCACATTGGATACTTTTTGTTCCATTCTTGAGATACTTTCCTAAGAAGAATATGTTACGGCCCCATCCATGTAAACATGAAAGAGGTAAAGTCTCCATCTTTCTTTAAGGCTGCATAGTATTCTATGATACACATGTACCACAATTTATTAATCCATTCGTGGGTTGATGGGCATTTGGGCTTCTTCCACAACTTATCAATTATGAATTGGGCTGCAATAAACGTTCTGGTACAAATATCTTTATTATGATGTGATTTTTGGTCTTCTGGATATATACCTAATAAAGGAATTATAGGATCGAATGGCAGGTCTATTTTTAGATCTCTAAGTATTCTCCAAATATCTTTCCAAAAAGAATGTATTAGTTTGCATTCCCACCAGCAATGTAGAAGTGTTCCCTTTTCTCCACATCCACACCAGCATCTCTGGTTTTGGGATTTTGTTATGTGGGCTAATCTTACTGGAGTTACATGATATCTCAAAGTAGTTTTGATTTGCATTTCTCTGATCATTAAGGATGGTGAGCATTTTTTCATGTGTCTGTAGGCCGTGCGCCTGTCTTCTTTAGAGAAGTTTCTCTTCAAGTCCTTTTCCCACCCTGAGATGGGATCACT
>CAUYON010060756.1:0-18319 GCA_963573935.1 Arctocebus calabarensis
AACCTTAACTAAAGCCTTAAGTATCCCATGACACTTCCATATTCCTTTCCATCCTCAATCTTCAAAGAAAGTCAAAAAGTCTAACAAATCCTTAAAATCTACCTTAACCAAACTTTCACTCAAACTTCACTTACATTAAATCATTCTTCTACCCCTAATACTTCTATGCCTACATTCCTTATCAAAAAGAAAACCCTCCAACCTCTCTCCTTTTAAGTTGATGTTTTTTCTTTGTTAATGGATCTAAAATCATCACTAATGAAATCCAATCACTCCAAGAAAGACTCAAACTCCAAAAAAGCAATGTAAATCAACATCATCAAGTTTCTCCTCTTAGTTCACTCAAAACCCACTCTAAGTTACACTTCTACCCTTCCTCACATCTATAATTATCATCCTTAAACTATTGACTATGGCTCCATACATAACTCGTTTTATTCAAACTAAACTCTCTAAGTTGTCTCAACAGGTAACTACTCAATTAATGCTCCAAACCTGCACCCCAAATACAGCTCCCAACCTGCAACAAGAAACTATTCTTTATAAATGGACTACATTCTACTCCAGGCCATAAGATTTTCCTAAACACCACTTTTAAACAGCCACTACTTACATCCTCCCAATGAAAATTCATAATCACCCTCTAGTTGGCCAATTAAAACTATGTGCCCCCCTCAGCAGGAAGAAGCTACAGAAGAGAGAACTGAATGTCCCCTATCCCAAGGCCAACCCTCTATTTTTAATATATCAAGAAGAGAGGAATGTTAGATAATTGCAAAACTTCATCTCCCTATCCCGATTACCCACTGAAAAGTTCAAACTTATGGCCCGCTCCCTATGACTCTTTGTGCCAGAGCAGTAATACCTTATTAGTTGTTCTACCATCCCATCCTCCTCTAACCGAGTCTATATAAGGTGCACTTGTCTTTTCCACTCTCTCTCGCCCTATCCCCTCCCCCTGTGTGTCTTGTCTCTCTCTCTCTCTGCCTTCTCTCTCTCCTCTCTTCCCCCATCTCTCTCTCTCTCTCCCCTTCCTCCTTAATGCTGCTTTGTAGCATCCCTCGCCAATAAAGACCTTTCATACAAGCCTTGGTGTTCTGTGAGGTTTATGCCTGTCGAGTGCCCCCCTTTCACTGTATACTGAGAATATTGGTGATGGTGCTGAAAATTTATATGATAGAGTAGAAACTTTATTTTGCTTAGGAAATTCTTTCTTTTTTATTTTTAAGACAGAGTCTCGCTATGTCGCCCTTGGTACCGTACGGTGGGGCAACAGCTCAGAGCAACCTCTTGGGCTTAAGTGATCCTCTTACCTCAGCCTCCCAGGTAGCTGGGACTACAGGCACCCACCACAATCCCCAGCTATTGTATGTTATTGTTGTTGTTGTTGTTGTTATCATTGTTGTTTGGCAGGCCTGGGCAAGATTTGATACAACTCCGGTGTATGTGGCTGGCGCTCTAGTCACTTGACCTATAGGCACCAAGCCAGAAATCCTTTCTTTACAACAAAAAATACTTTGCTCTCTAGGCTCAGTGCCCATTGCTCAGTGGTTACGGTGCCAGCCACATATACTGGGACTAGTGGGTTCAAGCTGGGCCCCGGCCTGTTGAACAACAATGACAACTACAATTTAAAAAAAAGTAGCCAGGCATTGTGGCCAGTGCATGTAATCCCAGCTACTTGGAGGGCTTAGGCAAGAGAATTGTTTGAGCCCAAGAGTTTGAGGCTACTGTGAGCTGTGATGCCATAGCACTCTACCAAGGGCCACATAGTGAGACTGTCTTAAAAAAGAAAAACAAAAAACATGCTTTGCTCTCTTGGCTTTTTTTTTTTTCCTCCACTTTCAGTTTGGATAACCAGGTACATCTAAAAAATATGACTAACATAGAGATGTTTTTGCATTTTCTATTCTTTCAGTGATTTTTCTTATAAAATGATAGAACAGAAAAGAACTTCAGAATTTTTCACACAATTCTAAAGAACTATGCTTATCACATTCTAAATCAGAGAGTTCTAACCCACTTTCCATGACAAAGAAAGATTTCATGAGGCCAGGGTGCAAGATTCTCTTAGTCAAAAGAGTTTCAAGAATAAAAAGAAAGTACATTATTAAACATTAAAATTTGAAGTAGTGACCAATGAGCTCTTTGAACCATATGCATTTTGACAACTATAGATTCCTTAAAGGAGATGAATAAGTATTTGTGTTTTTTAAGTTTGGTTAGGCTATTCTATTTCCAAAACTGAGGCTAGTACTAGCATCTTCCCAAACTAAATGTATCAAAGGACTTTCAGAAGCCAAAGAAAACATATAATCAAAAAAGAATCTCTTTTCTCTGAGTTTTATTCTATTACAAAAATAAACAAATAAATAACCCTGGCAATCATATGTAGTAGTGATAGATCAGAAAATACAGACAATAGGCATGACTATTTAACTGACTATTATATAGCGACTGTCTTAGTACATTTGTGCTGCTACAGCAAAATTCCATAAAACAAATATGTATAAACAATAGACATTTATTTGTCACAGTTCTAGATACTGAAAAGTCCCAGATCAAGATGCCTGCCATCAGATTCGATGTCTAGTGAGGACCAATTTCCTTTCACAGATGGTGCCTTCTGACTGGGTCCTCAAATGGTTGGAAAAAACAAAAGGCAGACAGCTCTCTGGGTGCTCTTTTATTAGGGCACCCTAATCACATTCATAAGGGCTCAGCCCTCCCAATTAATCACTTCCCAATTGGCCCTATTGCTAATATCCATGATGATTAGGTTTCAACATGTGAATTTGGGGGTCACAAACATTCATACAACAGTATGCCCTATATCCAGTGCCCTGAATGCATTGTTTTGTTTAATCCTCCAATAATACTCAGTTGTATTTCTTAATGTGGAAAATGAAACAAGAAGGTGGAGCATCTTGCTTGACCCAGGGCATGCAGTAAGTACGTGTCAAGGCCAGAATTCAATCTGTGCTCTTAACCACTGAGTCATGCTACTTCCCTAGTAATAAAAAGGAAGTAAAGTGATGGAAAAACATAAGAAAATAGTCACTAGTACCCCATAGAGGCTTGGCTACATCTGAAGCACAGATAAAAATTGAATCAAAATCAGCCATTCTTTAAAGTGATGGTAGTTTCTGAAATATAACTTAATGTAACCTACTTTTGGCTCTTGGTAATATCAAGTTTCTTTTTTCAGTAAGGTCTGAAGATCTAAAGTTCTATAAAGATTTAAGAGGGGTGCCGCCTGTGGCTCATTGAGTAGGGTGCCGGCCCCGTATATCAAAGGTGGCAGGTTCAAACCCGGCCTCTGCCAAAAAATAGCCAGGCATGGTGGGCGCCTGTAGTCCCAGCTACTTGGGAGGCCGAGGCAAGAGAATCGCCTAAGCCCAGGAGTTGGAGGTTGCTGTGAGTTGTGATACCATGGAGTGAAATTCTGTCTCTATAAAAAACAAAACAAACAAACAAAAAACTTAAGAGTACCTCTGGGTGGTATTTGTGAATGTATCAACATAGTGGCAAAATTTAAAAATTAATCAGCCTAAATTTTGTCCACAAAAATATCAAATGATTTTTTTTATTACTTTTGTTTGTGTGTTCCCACTGGTTTGACAAAACTGACTTTTATTTTGGCAAGGTAAATAAGCATTAATAAAATATGGGAAAATATATCCACAGCATATTTCAGAAACAAAAATTATTTTTGCTCATTTATAGTCATCTACAGTGGAACAAATCCAGGAAATGAGAGGCTATTACTTAAAAATAGAATAATCATGTTAAATATAATGATTTTGTGTGCTATTGGGAAAATATACAAGTAAATCACATTCAATATCAGATAAAAATGTGTGGCCTGAAATATTTACCATCTCTAAAATTTTTTGTGATGGCACTTAGTTTCTTTACTTCCTGCAATGCTTCTCAACATCAAACAAACAGTAGCTTCAAAATGAGTACAGAAAAAAATTCACTAGTAGCCCAGCAGTAGTGTTACTCACAAGTGTGGTGAACTCTAGGTATGAGTATGATGTCACCACTGGAAACAGAGCTAACAAATAAAACTCACTGCCTCACAGAGTACGAGCTGATTACCTCTCAGGGCTGGGCATGGTGGCTCTCGCCTATAATCCTAGCACTCAGGGAGGCCAAGGCGGGTGGATTGCTTGAGCTCATGAGTTCACGACCAGCCCAAGCCAGAGCAAGACCTCATCTCTAAAAATAGCCGGGTGTTGTGGTGGGTGCCTGTACTTACAGCTATTTGGGAGGCTGAGGCAAGAGAATCACTTGACCCCAAGATTTTGAGGTTTCTATGAGTTGTGATGTCACAGCACTCTACTGAGGGCAACAAAGTGAGAATTTGCCTCAAAAAAAAAAAATCAGTGGTCAAAGCTACTATCACCAATTGTGGTATAAACCAAGAATATTTGATTCTTAACATGATGCACTGAGGATCCAACATAAGGTCAGTGATATTCCTGCAAAAATTCATAATCTGAATCCAATCAGAGAATCAAAACATCACACAAACCCAAAGTGAGAGAGATTTTACAAAAGAACTAGCCTATATTCTTCAAAATGGCCAAAGTCAATGAACACAAAGAAAAGCTGAGTAACTTTTTCTGATTAAATGAGACTAAAAATACACAGTTACCAAATGAAGTGTGTAATCCTGGTTAGAGTCCTAGTCTGAGAAAAAAGTGTATATAAAGGACATTTTGGGGACTCCTGATGAAATTTGAATAGAGGCTATGGATTAAATATAAAATCTAAGACATAATGTGATATAAAATAACATACCTTTGTTCTGCAGAAGTCAACTACTTGTACAAGCATACTTAAAGGCAAAGCAGTGAATCTCTAACCCAATATTGTTCAATATATAAGCATATTATATATATTTTAAACATGTATATATTTCTTTATTTTATATATATTTTACAGAAGTGGGATTAAATGCACTGTTCTACAACTGGGTTCTTTCACCTAATTATATAGCTTGATATCTTGGAGATTTTTCCATGTCAGAAAGTTTATTATTATTTTATCCCTTTTTATAGTGTTAAAGTATTTTATACATGCAGTGTGCATTTAGGCAGTTTTTATTGTTTAATATTATGAATAATATGGCATTAACTTTTCTTATATCTATCTCTCTATAACCCCATCCCAGTATTTCTATGGGAGCAGTTTCTAGAAGTAAAATTCTTAGATCTAATGATATAAGCAATTTAAATCCCAGTAGATGCCACCAAATCAACCTCTGCTATGGTTTGAATGTTTGTGTTTCCTCCAAAATCCATGTTAAAATTTAAATCCCCACTATAAATATTAAGAGGTGGGGCTTTCAGGAGCTGATTAAGTAATGAGGCCATTGCCTTCATGAATGGAGTTAGTGACCTTATAAGAGAGCTGTGGGAAACAGTGGTCATCCCTTCTGCCTTTCCCTCTCCTCTGCTGTGAGGACATAGCACTTCTGACCCTCAGAGAATCTGGCCACAAGGTGCCATCTTGAAAGCAGAGAGCAGCCCTCACCTAACACTGAGTGCTGGTACCTTGATCTTGGGTTTCTCAGTGTCCAGAAGCATAAGAAATAAATTCCTATTCGTTATAGATTACCCCGTCTCAGGTAATTTGTTATTGCAACACCAAATGGACTAAGTAGCCTCCTACAATCCGAATCGATTTACCATAAACTTTAGTAGTATGTGAGTCTTCCATTTGCTCCCTATAATCTTCATCACTGCATGTTAACCTTTAAATTTTATCCAGGTTATTCATATCATTGTTGCCTTATTTCAGGTTTTACAAATTACTGGTGAGTTGAATGGTTTTTAGTGTTGACCATTTGTAGGTTTTTTCTGCAAAATGATATAGATATCATTTGCTCATATTTTTTCTTCTGTCCATTTTCCTGTTGAATCACATAAGCTTCATATATATTGTGTTTATTACTCCTTTCTTGCACCTAAACTGTGAAAATTCAGTTGAATCTCCATAATTGACCACTTTCTAAGTTGACCCAATTTTCATAGACTGGACATGTACCATATGGTGGTTTTAATGGTGGAGAAATGTTAAAATTTTAAAACTGCAATGCAAATTTTATTGTAATTCGCCAAGTTCAGGTAAACTCACCTCGATAGCTGACAAGCTATAGTATATCTCTAGTTTATCTCTATACTATTAGTTTCCGAGGTCCTTTCTTCAAGACTTATACCCACTCTGTCAGCCCCCAGATCTGGCTCCCAGCAGATAGCCTCACTAGCTTTTGACACTTTTTCACTTTGTAAACCCCTAGACCTGTTCTCCACTCTATCTCCTAATCTCCTAGTCTAACAAGTTGACGTTTCTATGCCTCACATTCCTCATCCATAAAATTTGTGGGAGTATTATCATTACAGAAATGCTAGGATTGTAGGATTATTATTAGAATTATGATTAGGCTTATTATAAATAAACTAATTTATGTAGTCCTTAGATCAGCATTTATAACATAAAAAATACTCTACAAATGCTACTTAGTACTACCGAACCTCATATATTTTTTCCTCGTATATCTTATTTTGAAAAAAGTGGTCATCTTTTTGTAGTATTTGCTTTACATAAAATTTTGAAATATTGCCATTTGTACTCTATTAAAACAATGGGTAGTTGGTTAATTATACCGTTTGTAAACTGCTATTATTTAGCAATAGAATCCTAACTTTATATGAAACTTTAAGTAGAGTCTAAAATATCAATCCCTTGAATCTGGACCTGCCATTATTAAAAACCTGCCAACTCTAAGCACCAATGAATAGTTCTCAGGACTCCAAAGAGAATGGTTTGAAAATCTCTGCACTGGAATAATTTTTGTCTTGCCATACTATGCCTCATCACATGTATGTTTGTTTCAGTGAGAAGCAACTGAGTTACTATGTTTTATTGTCAGAGAGGAAGTTGCTATTTGGTATACTGCATAAGAAATCCCTAGATAGCATCCCAGAATTTGCAATTTCAGGAAAAAAAGCAATAAATGACCACCATCTCCATCTGTTCAAAGGCTGCATTTTAGCAAAGAGGCATGATAGATTAATGCATACCATATGAAAGAATTCTTGTTTCACCAAATTCAGGAAAGGCTGTTTGCATGGAAACACACTGTAACATATGGTTAAGTGAGATGATGCTATAATTATATCTTCATCACTCTACTAGATAAGCAAACCGTATCTGCCTTTTGTACAGAATACACTGAGTACAAATAATACAATAATACAATAGTACAATAATAGTACTTAGTGTATTATTGGTTGTCCAATAATACACTAGGTACTACGAATACCAATATTATTGGTTGTCCAATAATACACTAAGTAAAATTTTGTGGTCCAATAGTGTATTATTGGTTGTCCTCTTGATTTAACATAAACAGTTCCCTAAACTAAGTAATTTAATCAGCCTTCTGCATTTTTATATTTATTTCCTCACTTCTGTTGAGCTAAAAATGCAATTCAATAGTTATTGCCATAAACATAATCTGCTGAGTGCAAGGAATTATTATAACAGGCTATATTTGTTCTATTCTTATACTTTGACAGCATGAACTTGCATCTAAAACACAAGTTATTGTACACTGCAGGCCAAAACATAGGCTGGTTCTGGAGTCTGAGCTCATAGTGCAGGCCTGGGATAACAGCGAATGGTTCTCCAAGTTCCAATGAATAAGGCAACTTTCCAGTTCATCTGAGAGAAGCACAGTCCAGCGTTACCACAGCAATGTACCCATCTGTGAGTTTTAGTAGCTCTGAATGACACACTGCAAAGATTGTGGCCAGTTAGCCAGTTATTGAATGTGACACATCGCTTTGCCTGTGCAATAATAAAAAGGCACCACAGATGGGACTATTGTTTTAGGAGGCATACCAATAGTGGGTATCCAATGCATTGTATCATGAAAGTATCCAATGTTACACACACAAAAAATGGCTGACTTTCAACAAAGAACTATTATGTTGAGGTACTTTGAGCCACTGGGGAAAAAAAGAAGAATCAATTTGAATTATTCATTATGTATAGTGTCCAATATGCCTTGTAAATTACTAGATACATGATTATTTATATAAGTCAAATAACATACATTTTACTATGGGGAAATTAAACTCAATCATTTTTAGTTGAACAATAAACAATAATTATAAAACTTATAATGGAGTCCTTAGAATTCTCTAAATTTATTTATTTATTTATTTATTTATTTATTTATTTATTGCAGCTTTGGCCAGGGCTGGGCTTGAACCTACCACCCTCAGTGTATGGGGACTGGTGCCCTACTCCTTGAGCCACAGGTGCCACCCAGAATTCTCTAAATTCTTTGAGCATTTTCTGCACTCTAATATTAAAAAAAAAAAAAAACCTCTGCAATTGGGTTATATCCCCATGTGACAATAAATGACCACCATCTCCATCTGCAGCTTAGATTAAAATGAGTCTGAGAAGTGAAGAAAACTTGCCCAAGATCTTAGAAGTGAAGAAACTTGCCCAAGACCACAACTAACAATTTTGTACTGAAATTCAAAATCAGTCTATCTAATTTCAAAACCTCTACCTTTATCATGATATGTTTATCTTACTATAATTATAATTTCCCCCACATTTCAACCCTGATTAATTTATTTGTTTTGAAAATTTATCAAATTATATATAGAAACACCCAATGCAAACAAACTGTAGACACAATGCTTAATACCCTTATGACCTGGTTCTTGCATTCCTTTTATTCCCCACCCCCACAGACAACCACTATCAAGAGTTTGGTGTGTATTTTGCCAAACAATGTTTTTTAATTCTTGTACTATATTTATTATAAACATAAACCATTAGCTTAATTAATTATATGTTGACTTACATAAATTGTGTCATGTTGTGCATAATTCTACAACTTTGAGTTTTACATCTTTGCATGTAATCTAGTTTCTTCATTTTAACAGTTTCATGCTAATCAATCTATATTTATTTATCCATTCCCTTATTGATAAATATTTAGCATCAAAATTTTGATATTTTAAATAAATCTGCAGCAAACATCTTCTTGTGTATTTCTTTCTTTCTTTCTTTCTTTCTTTTTTTTTTTGCAGTTTTTGGCTGGGGCTGCCTTTGAATCCACCACTTCCAGCATATGGGGCCAACCCCCTACTCCTTGAGACACAGTTGCCTCCATCCTGTGTATTTCTTGTAGAAATGTGTGAAGTTTCTCAAAGTTTATATATGGTGTGTTATCTAAAGTAAATAAAAGTATGTTCTAAATGGACTGTGCCCAGGCTGTCTAGTAGATCACTTGAAATATAATCCCTTTGTATGCACAATGTTCTTTTGTCGAATATTATATCAGTATAATAGTCCATCAGCAAAAGTGAGCCTATTTTTTTATACTACCAATACTAAATTCTTTTGAAAAATGTTTATTGTTTAATCTATCTTATGTATTATCTAAATAAGAAGAAAATGTCACTATACTCACCAAGTTTAGAAGATGGAACACTATTTGTTCCTTAGAAGTGTTGCCTTGCTGACAAATAATGTAATTCTCACCCTGTAGAATCAGTCTTGGGTTCATCATCTTCTTTTTCCCTACAAAGTTAGCCATATGCATATGTATCTCTCATTTGAAACCCTGAATACCAAGCACAAACCTAGATGTGTAATAAATAAAGATTTTTGCACCACTAGAGGAAGACTTTCAGGAAAAGCCCTACAGATGGCAGATAGGATCTCTGAGAGTGTGCAAGAGCTCCCTCTGGGGAAGCTAATGGGCAGGACAATAATAGTTCCAAAAATCATTTGCCTGCTGTTACGTAGGCCATTTATCTGGGCTAAAGTAAAAAGTAGATATTGTGGGAGGTGCAACAGAAGCATGGTCAGAGGGAGTGGGCAGTTCTGCATTTTTTCTTCTGAGCTCATTGTGGCCCAACTTTAGCTCCCATTAATTGGTGGAAGCAGAAGACTTGTAGGATTAAAGGAGTATTATCAACTGATCCAGGGAACAAAACATGGAAGAGAAGAGCAAGAATGGCATCAACATAGTTTAGTCCAGCCAAGTACAGGTGACAGTCTGGGCCAGATTCCACTCTGGCATGCTGCTCTTAGGATAATGAGAATGACACAGTGGCAGTAGTGAGGATGTTGAAGGCTGACTTCAACCTGATAATCTCTTGAGTTTTGTTCTAATCCAGTCTGAAGCACAGCTGCTATCCAGGGATCTTCCTTCATCAACTTACAAGGAGATCTCTATCTTTTTACCATTTGTTTTTCTTTTCAAGTACTCAACGCAGAAAGGTACAGTTTGCCACCAGTCCCCTCTTAAGTTTTGCTCCTAATGTGCTGAGTGCTAATATCAATTGCCATTTATTTATTTATTTATTGAATCAGAGTTTCACTATATCACCCTTAGTAGAGTGCCATGGCGTCACAGCAACCTCAAACTTTTCAGCTCATGCCATCCTCTTGCCTCAGTCTCCCAAGTAACTGGGACTACATGTGCTCACCACAATGCCTAGCTATTTTTAGAGATGAGGCCTCACTCTGGCCCAGGCTGGTTTGAAACCTTTGAGCTCAGGCAATCCACCTGCCTCAGCCTCCCAGAGTGCTAGGATAACAGGCATGAGCCACCACACATGGCCCTCTTTTCTGTTTTAAACCTCCCCTTTCAACAATCGCATTGCATCCTCTGTCTTACTATACTTGGAACTTAGCAAAGTATAAGGTAATCTAGTTTCTTTTATCAATGTGAAGAGAACTCTTTTTTTTTTTTTAATTGTTTAGAATTCTTGAGGGTACAAAGAATTAGGTTATACTGATTGCATTTGTTAGACAAATTTCCTCTTATAATTGTGTCTCAGCCCTAAGAGATGTATCATACATTATGACCCCTGCAACCCTCTCCCTTTGCCCCTCTCCCCACTTGTTCATTCCCCTACCCACCCCCCATTAGCTCATCTACTGCTTTTGTCTTAGAATAGAGTCATTGGATTCTTGTTTCTCTATTCTTGTAATGCTTTACTAAGTTCCACCTCCATCCAGGTTGATACAAGATGTAAAGTCTCCATCTCTTTTAATGGCTGAATAGTATTCCACAGCATACATATACCACTGCTTCTTAATCCATTCCTAGGTTGGCGGGCATTTATGTTGTTTCCACGATTTGGCAATTGTAAATTGAGCTGTGATAAACAGTCTAGTGTAAATGTCCTTATGAACAAGGATTTTTTTTTTTTCCTCCTGGGTAGATGCCTAGTAATGGGATTGCAGGATTAAATAGGAGGTCTGATTTCAGTTCTTTGAGGAGTCTCCATACTTCCTTCCAAAAAGGTTATATTAGTTTGCAATCCCACCAGCAGTGTAAAAGTGTTCCCTTCTCTCCACATCCACACCAGCATCTGCAGTTTTAAGACTTTGTGATGTGGGCCATTCTCACTGGTGTTAGGTGATATCTCAGGGTGATATTGATTTGCATTTTTCTGATGATTAGTGACAATGAGCATTTTTTCATGTTTGTTAGCCATTCATCCATCTTTTTTCTTTCTTTCATTTTTTTTTTTTTTAGAGTCAGAGTTTCACTTGATCGCCCTCAGTAGAGAGCCATGGCATCACAGCTCACAGCAACCTTCAACTCTTGAGCTTAGACAGTTCTCTTGCCTCAGCCTCCCGAGTAGCTGGGACTACAGGCGCCCACCACAATGCCCAGGTATTTTTTTTGTTGTAGTTTGGCCAGAGCCAGTTTCGAACCTGCCACCCTCCGTATATGGGTCTGGCACCCTACCCACTGAGCCACAGAGGCCCCCCTCATCTGTCTTCTTTAGAGAGATTCTGTTCATCTCTCTTGCCCATATATCACTGGGCAAAGAAAACTCTTAATACCAAGAATTTCAGGCCTATCCACACGGCCTGGTCTGCACTTTCATGCAGACCCCCATGTCCTACTTGGAAGATAAGCACCTGGAAGCTTAGCAGCAGCAGGGTTCAGTTTGCTACTTTCATTAGTCAGTGTAGGAATCACCATTTAATCACTTTGTTTGGAGAATATCCCTTCTGTGCTTATTTCTACTACCCCATTCCATTTTACTCATGTCACAGTATTAACGTTTAGACTTCTATTAGGTTGAGAAAAAGCAAACTTTTCAAACAGAAAATTTTTTCGAGGGCTTCTGGGAATACTAGAGCAAGTCCTGCTCAGATTAAGCTCCCCTTTTACTTCAAATCTCACAGTTCTTGATATTTCTGGAAATTCTGGATTATTATTCAGTGGGCGTTACATAGACCCACGCTTTCCTCAAGTCAGGCTACAGTCTGTCTTCTCACAGGTGAGCCAGCTACTCCTCGTCCGTCTTCTTTCCAGCTTGCAGAGTTTTGCTGCTCTTGCCTTGATCTTGTTTCCATTCTTCTAAACATGAAAATAGGCATTGTGAAGCCTGAGACTAATACTAAAACCAAGATTTTTGCTGACAACTTGTGCAAGTGTAAATATTCCTACTTGAACACCTCATCTCTTTCATTATCATTTTTCTTTAAATTCTTTAAAATGGAGTGCCAACATGAGGTTTCATGCATTAAAACACAAAACAAAACAGAGTAAACAACTCTTGATGATGGTCTTTGGAATGCAGCACACTTATTCAAATGAGACTAAAGTAATTAAAGAAACACATGGAGTAATTTCTAAGAATCTTAAATGCCAATCAGAGAAAATTGCTAAGCTGGAACAGGGATTCTTTCTGCACACCACCAAATACTAGGACAAAACAGTGTATGAAGTGCTGGGTAGCTTATGAAAAAATGCTTGTAAAAACAATGCTGTGGCATTCTTCAGACTACATGCTGAATGGAGGAAAATGTTGCAAGAAATAATAACCAGCAACATAGTCATGAGTTGCCAAAATAAGTGTTTAATTCATTGACAACACTTTCTAAGAATATTCAGTATACATGATTTGGTGATCTGAAGGGAAAGATATGACCTACGCTTTCTAAGAAGCTCATGGTCCAAGGAAATTGTCAAAGAGTAGGACTCAAAACTTGCCCGTACTGGCTCTTATCCTCCAAAATGTCACTTCTTCCTGACCACCCGAAACAATGTAAGTCTCTCCACTACACCTTTGCTATAATTATTTCTGTCTTAGCATTCTGTTTTTCTTTAACATATTAAACAAAATATGTGATAATTTGATTTTGGTTTGTTGCTTTGTTCTATTTCCCATCACTGGACTCTCATATAAATTCAAGAACTGTAACTCTTTTGTTTCTCATTTTATCTGCAATGAATGAAGCAGCCATTAGTACCCAACATATTGGAGAATTTGGCATGATTTCCTGCCAAACCTTGTAAGAGCATATGAGCTGAGTCTCAAAGGACTTACAGGAGTCACACTAGGTTGGAGGGCATTTGGATCAATCATTTTTGTGAAGCAGAGAAGTAGGAGAAACTTAAAATCATTGAATATAGCTGAAGTAAATACTTTGGGAATAAGCATAATAAAGGAACTGAAGAGAAACAACATTGAACAGGAAAACTAAGCAAACTCAGATATTATTGCCTTGTTACATCACTGCCACATTTTAACCAAGGGAAGTGTAAGTATACATCTTTTACTTTAGAAAGATAAATCAGAGAAAGTGAGCAAGATGTATCTGAATAGAGCAAAGCTATAGTTATAATTGTTGGTATGGTAGTTATCCTCTAGAAGAGTAAGGGTTTTAATTTTATATGGAGTTTGTGCAGAAAGGAAAGGTGAAGAACTTTCTAAAGAGAGAACCAAAAGCATTTGGCGATCTACTTAATGTAGTAAGTGAAGGAAAAGAAAAAAAAAGTTGGGGGTTCTTGTGTTTTGGGGGGTTTTGCAAATTTCTGGCACAGCCTGGGAAGGGAAAATGGTAGGATATATCAAAATGAAGAAAATAAAAGGAACACTCTGGTGTGGGATAGGTTGAAAAATAAGCAGTAATATTACCTTTAGTTTGTGGTTTGGAAAACCATAAAGCAGTAATTTGCATAATTTTTCCTACTTTATGTCACTTTCTAAAATGTTTTTTATTACCTTGACCCCTCCCGTAATAGTTCCTAAATACTTGTTTAAAAAATGTTTCTCTTTTTAATTTGCTCCTCTGAAACTCTTTAAGGCATAATTACTATTGGGACATTCAAACACCAAAAGAAGAATGTTTCAATAAGATAATAATCTATGCTTCAGACTCTCTTAATTATGATTCTTCTGTTAAATATGAGCTTACTAACTTATGGAAACAAGTAACGCCATTAAAATAATTATTTTGAAAAGAAAAACTTATTTTATTACTATCAAAGGCAGAGTAATAGCTTCATTATAGGCTATTACTTCACATTAGCTTAAACCAAATGATAATTAATTCCTATAACATATCTTAATTTTGTGAAGAAAATAAAAATGCTGAAGTGTTGTTATTTATGTTTATCCAGGCAAAATCTTATGAGTAATCATAAGATTAATTAAAACTTAATGTAGTTACCCAAGTAAAAAGAAAATATATATAACCCCAAGGTGTTTTGAAATGATTAGATTCAAGGTGTAGTAGAACATACAGCTTTAAGGCAAGAAGTGAGAGCTGAGCTTTGAACATTCAGTAATCATAAGAAACACCTTGGTGCATGGAGAGGGATTCAGCTCTCCTAACATGAGAGCTTAAGAGACAAGAACAGCAGTGATTGATAAGTCTTTACACAGCTCTTGTGCCACAGGATTATGTCTCTATAAGAAGCTGCAGAAGGCATACATACATTCTTTTTTTTTTTGCAGTTTTTGGCCGGAGCTGGGTTTGAACCCGCCACCTCCTGCATATGGGGCCAGCACCCTACTCCTTTGAGCCACAGGCACAGCCTGCATATGTACATTCTTTCATGGATTCTCTCACTCTGACTCTTTTGCTTGTCCTGTCTGCAGAACACCTGCCTGGCGTTTCTCTATGAAAGACTGTTGAAATTCACTCTCTTATTAAGACTGCTTTTCTTCCTCAAAGACTGTTTCTCTCTCTCCCTTCTGCTAAGGCAAATAGTCCTCAGGCATCTAAGAGCAATTGTTCTCAAGCAAGATAACAGCAAAGTGGTCTGTGTCTAGACCTTAAAGAAGCCAGGGCTGGAGACCTGGCCAGTCCCAGCCCACAAGTGGCACCGCACACAGAACCAACACAAAGCTGATACATACTACAGAGAATTTTGAAAAAGGAAAATAAAAATTATTTTACAAAGTCAAGGGTAGTTATATTTCAATGCATAAATACTTCTAACAACAATGCATTTTAATATTTTTGTTTTAAAATCATCAATTTTGAATACAAATTCAAAGCAGATACTTATTGTTTTATCAATCTAAAAACTAATCAAATTTACTTGAGAAATGTGAATTTTAAATGTTTACATGAAATAGATATTGATATCAAAATTTTAATAAATTAGATGCCATATTCAAAAAAGATAAAATATATAGTTTCTTAAAAAATTAATGAAATTTTTTTGTTCTTTCCAGTTCCTAGTAAAGGCAAGATATTAAATGGAGAGTAGTCAGACAAACAAATCAAAGACAAAAACAGGTTGTTAAGTGGAACATGCTTGTATTTTTCTTTGATGATGGCTACTAATCCAAAACTAATCTCACCACCAGAGTTATTCTTTTATTTCTCATTTATATTTGTTTTTTTAAAAATTTTAATAGAACAATAGACCATATAATTATGGCATAAAATGTGAAGTTTTGATATTGTGTACATTGTGGAGTGATTAAATCAAGCTAGTGAACATATCTTTGTCTCATATACTTATCAGTTTTGTAATGGAAACATTTATAGGAGTGTTTGTTTTTTCTTGTTGATTTTCTTGAGTTCCTTGTAAATTCCAGTTATCAGCCGTTAGTCAGATGTGTAGCTTGTGAATATTTCCTCCCATTCTGTAGGTTGTCTGATTGCTCTCTTGATTGTTAGCTGTACAAAGCTTCCTAGTTTAATCAAATCTAATTTATTAATTTTTGCTGTTACCATGATTGCCGCTCGGGTCCTAGTCATAACTTCTTCACCTAGGTAGATACCTAGAAGAGTTTTTCTTAGAATTGTATGGTTTCATTCTTTGCATTTAAGAATTTTATCTATCTTGAATAAATTTTTGTAAGTGATGAGAGGTAGGGGTCATGTTTCATTCTTCTTTGCATAAGGCTATCCATTTTCCCAGTACCATTTATTGAATAAGGCTTTTTTTCCCCCAGTATATACTGTTGCCTGCTTTATAAAAGATCAGTTGGTCGTAGATGGCTTTATATTTGGTTTCTCTGTACTGATCCACTGGTCTATGTTTCTATTTTTGTACCAATATTATGCTGTTTTGGTTACTATAGCCTTGTAATATGGTCTGAAGTCTGGTAATGTGATGCTTCCAGATTTGTTCTTTTTGCCTAAAATTGCTTTGGTTATTTGGACTCCTTTCTGATTCCAAAGGAAATATAAAATTATTCATCTAGATATATCAAGTATTACTTCAGTAACTTGATGAAGATTCCATTGAACTTGTAAATCACTTTGTATAGAATGGCCATTTTAACAGAGTTGACTCAACTACCCATGAGAATGATTTGTTCTTATCCATGAGAATGATTTGCTCATTTTGTCTTTCCTGAGCATTTTGCAGTTCTCCTGGTAGGTATCTTTCACCTCCATGGTCAAGTATATTTTTAAGTATTTTATTTTCTTTGTAGCTATTGTGAATGGTATTAAGTCTTTGATTCAACTTTTGTCTTGATTATTATTTGTACACAGATATGTTACTGAGATATGCACATTGGTTTTGTATTCTGAGGTATTGCTGAACTTATTTATCAAGTCCAGGAGACTCTTGGTGGAGTCTTCAGAATTTCCTAGATGCAGGATTATATCAGTGAAAAGCAGTATTTCAACATCCTCTTTCCCACTGTGGATATCCTTAATATTCTTCTCTTGCTCACTTGTTGCTAGGACTCCAGCACTGTGTTCAATGAAAGTGATGACAATGGGAATCCTTGTCTTTTCTCAGTTCTTAGGTGGGATATTTTCAACTTTTCCCTATTTACTATGATATTGGCTGTGGGTTTGTCATATATGGCTTTTATAATTCTGAGATACAATTCTTCTTGCCTGGTTCTCTGAGGGTTTTTGTCATGAAAGCATGTTGGAGGTATCAAATGATGTTTTTGCAGCTATTGAGAGGATCATATGGTCTTTGTTTTTGCTTCTGTTTAGATGGTGGGTCACATGTTATTGATTTAGTTATGTTGAATCATCCTTGCCTCCCTGTGATTAAGCCCATTTGGTCCTGGTGGTTTATTTTTATGATGTGTTATTGAATTCAATTTGCTGGCATTTCATTGAGGATTTTCACATCTATATTCATCTGTAGTTTTCATTTTTACTTGTGTCCTTTCCTGACTTTGGTATCAAGGTGATACTGGCTTCACAGAATGAGTTGGAAAAGATTTCTTCTTTCTCAATATTATGAAATAATTTCTGCATTACAGTACCAGGTCTTCTTTGTAGGTATGATAGAATTTGCCTGTGAATCCATCTGGTCGAGGGCTTTTGTTGTGCTGTTTGTTTTAGTTGGGAGAGATTTTTAATTACTATTTCATTCTCACTGTTTTATTTCTTTATGGTTGAACCTTGGGAGGGTGTGTGTTTCTCAGAACTTGCCCACTTCCAGTACACTCTATAGTTTATGTGCATAGAGGTTCATGTAGTATTCATGGGTGATGTTTTTGTGTTTCTGTCATATCAGTTGTAATGTGACTTTTTCATTTCTGATTGAGTTTACGTGAATCTCTTTTGTTCTTGGTTGATTATCAAGACATCTGTCAATTTTGTTTGTCTTTTAAAGAACTAACTTTTGTTTTGATAATCCCCTGTATTGTTTTCTTCTTTTCCAACTTATTTAGTTCTGCTCTCACATTCATTATTTCTTTTCTTCTACTGGCTTTGGGTTTGGTTTGTTCTTCCTTTTCTAGATCGTTAAGATGTGGCTTTAGGTTATTAGTTTGTGATTTTTTGGTCTTTTTGATGTTGATAGTTAAGTCTATGAATTTCCTCCTGAGTAATGCTTTTGCTGTGAGATTTTGATAGCTTTTGTCCCCTTTGTCATTAAATTTAAATAATTTTTTTTTTTTTTTTTGTAGAGACAGAGTCTCACTTTATCGCCCTGGGTAGAGTGCCGTGGCGTCACACTGCTCACAGCAACCTCCAGCTCTTGGGCTTAAGCGATTCTCTTGCCTCAGCCTCCCTAGTAGCTGGG